>CM071618.1:13464355-13746855 GCA_036365135.1 Miichthys miiuy
CTGTGACACCAACAGATTTGAAGCTGCGGTGAGTACACAAGAATTTGTCCACAGCCCTCTATTCAACAGCAGTCTGAGCAGATGCCAAAGTTGATTTCTTCTGGCTTCACTCTCCGTCTCCCACACACTTTACAAACAGCCTCTCCCAACAAATTTAATCTGCCTGTTACTCTAATACAAGACACATACACACTCACAAACGTACTTTACTTCGCCTACTCTTAATATTCATGAGTTTAAAAGTGGCAAAACAGATTCTGAAAGGGTTTTATCCGCTGTTTCATTCAACCACAGTACAGCCAAATGTCTGCTCTCATAATTGTGAGTCTTGTAGTGAGTGAGGGAAATGGAAGGGCTTAAACAATATTTAAGTATATGTGATCTGTACACTGAGAAAGACAGGAAAAGAACACGACAAAAGAGAGGGAAAGAGGTTTGCAAAGAAAGACAAAGAGGAAGAGACAAAGAGGTCATTTATTTGTTTCCAAAGTGACTGTGTAAAAACTAATGGAAAGTGTCAGCACACACACTATATAAGAAAGATACAGCACAATAAAATAGTGCGGGGCACCAAGGGCAGATTACGCGCATCAGTATGTGGCTATTTCCTCTCTCATTGATCTCCATTGCATGCTTAACAGAGGTATTGATTACAAATTGAGACTTGTTCTGCCTGAGCTGTGCATATCTACCTCTTATCAGTGCAGGTGAAGGGGACACTCTCATTCATATTATGTTTCAGTCAATGGAACAAGGACCACTTCCTTTGATTTACTCAACTCCTTTGTATTAAGCGGTTACACACACAGCAAGATTCTGTATTTCACTGTGTGCATGCGGAAACATTGACAGACTGGAAAACTGAAACTGAGAGGCAGCTTACCTAGAGAAGTGCCTCATCAGTGGACAATGGAAAAGCCATCGTGATGCTGCCTTTTAGTTGGTAAAAGACAAAGAACATTTCAGCTGTAATTCAAAAAGTGGGGAGGAAGTTAAAAGAAAATAAGAAAAACTTTGAGAAACTTCAGTTTTTCCTACTTTACATGCAACTGCACTCTGTTAATGAGAGCTGTGTGTTGCAAGCAACTCTTGAAAGTAAGATGTGCTGTACTTTGCACATAAGTTATTTTTGTTAAAACAATAGGATGACATTTTTTTATTTTTTTGTTGTATGCTTATTTGCCTAGAAACATTGAGTCCATATTTAATCAAAAATAGCCCAAAGGCAACTTATCAAATCTTGAAACTGAGATTTTGGATTTGATGCCAGTAACACATAAAAAAAAGTTGACACAGTGACAACAAAAGACTGGAAAAGCTGTAAAATGCTAAAAGAAGACTTCTCGTGGAACATCTCACAATTAATTACGTTAACTCGCAAGTGGTCACATAACATGATTAGTTGAGGATCTGAAGATTTTCAGATCAAGAAAGAATGGGAAAACATTCCACGTTTAAGATTACAGCAGTTGGTCTCAGTACAGAGTGTTGTTAAAAGAAGAGGTGATGCAGCAGAGTGGTAAATATGACACTGGAACGGTTTTTGAAATGTGTTGCTGTCTTATAATTCAAATACAATATATAATAGAATTTCTGTTTCAACATTTGATAACTTGTTTGTGCTATTTTCAATTAAAAATATGGGGTTTCAATGTTTCTATTTCTTTTTTACATACTACATCAACTTTTTTTGGAAACTGGGTTGCACATGAAGTGTAAAATATGTATTTTTACAGGAGTTATGTGGCAGACTGTTTCTTGTCTTGAAGCAGTAACTTGTTGATTGGTTTCTTTTGTAGGTGCTGATTTTGTTACCTCGGGACAGAAGCAAGCTGTTTCCAATTTCACTCTTTGTGCTAAGCTAACCAGGTGCTTGCAGTAGCTTCACATTTACCGTACAGATAGGAGAGTAGCATCAATCTTCTTATATAACTGATAGCAAGAAAACAAATAAGTGTATTTACAAAAATGTACTTGTCACAGTCAGTCCCCGCTCCGCCTACTCCAGTCTCCCAGTTTCCCGCCTTGTGTTTGTCACGCCCCTAATCACCTGTGTATTTAAACTCTTTGTTTCCCCTTCCCCAGTGCCAGATTGTTAGTGTACCATGCGTCCTACTTTCCACCGTTTTTCTAGTGTGCTTTTGGTTTCAACCCTTGCCTGTTTTGGACCCTGCTTTTGCCTTATCCTTTTGGATTGTTTGCCTGCCTTACCTGACTGAACTCCCGTGTACCGGACCTTTGCCTGTGATTAAAAACTGGTTACCTCCTGTATCTGCCTCCCGAGTCCTGCAGTTGAGTCTTGTGTCTGTGCCTTGTAATAGTACTAAAATGTGCAAAACTATTCTTAAATTGTTCAACCTGGCAGGTGGTTGGAGTGTTGGAAAGTCCAAATATACTTTGGTCTAAATAGTAAATCTGTTACTTCCCAAAAGATTTAAACACTGCACCACTAGAAGCACTGCACATCTGTGGGGTTCAGTAAACCACTGTTTATTTGCATGGCTTTCTGCCCACATAGCGTGGATGAATGGGTCCACTGTCCTGCTGCAAGTCTCTCCCCTCCCTCTGCAATCCAAGTAGGTAATTGAGTGCTAATCGAGTGTAACCCCAGAGAAGAAAAACAACATAAGCAAATGAAAACAAAAAACATCAGGAACCTGTTCAATGTTCAAGATTCAACACTTGTCAGCAAACTTCTGTTAGTGTCCATCATGAGGTTGTGTATTCTCTCTGGCCAAATCAGATATGACAAGCTTGGTGTATTCTGCTATTATTCTCCTGCCGTCTCTTTCTCCCCCTGCTCTCTATTCTTCAGACTCCTCTGAAGCTCGTCCTTTCTTATATATATATATATATATTTCTATCATCACTCTGTCTTTCTTTACATTCTTCTGCCTCAAATATTCCTGTTTCAATTCCTCTGCCTCAAATCTGCCTCTGTTGCCTCACTTGTTCATATTCGTCTTCTTACTCATCTGTGTCTTTCTTTCTCCCCCTCCTCTCATTTCTGTATGCAGGTCACAATGGTTGTGGGTGAAGCAGCATGACAGTACAGGAAAAAAGCAAAAAAAAAAGACACAATGAATAGTAATTTATCGGTGGAGGAAGAGGAAGCAATAGCTTCTTTCCATTGCTCTCTCTCCTTGTATCGCTCTCATTGCCCAGCAGGATTACATTTAATATATGCACACCCACAGAGTTGCTCTGAGACAAAAGGCCAGAGGGATAGATATAGAAAGAGACAGATGGAAAGAGAGATACAGAGGGGGTGAAAGAAAAAGACAGACAAGCAGAGACAGACAAGTCAGGGTTCGGTTCAACTCAGATAGTTCTTCCAAAGTTAGTTTGTGTGAGAGGAGAAGTCTCTCTTCTGCTGCATTAGTCACTTCCTTCTTTGTATTTGATTTTCCTGTGCTCCATCCATCCCACTCACACAGAGACACAAACTCCTCTTAACATTAAAGTAAAATAACAATTGCCATGGGAATACACCAATGGGATTTCTCGCTCCCCTTTATAGGAACACCCTTAGAATGACCTGCCATGCAGAAATTATAGCCTACTCATATGAGAAGAGGCACAACCTGGAGAATGAGATCCTGACCAAAACCAGTTTGACTGAGACAGCGCACTAGTAAAACTACGAGAGACTGCCATTCCAGAACGATGTAATTTTTCCTCCCAGAAGAAAGTCAAACTGCATACTGATTGAAGAGTTCATATGACATATCTTAGTGGTTCAGACAGTTATATTAATACACTGTCACGCTGACAAATATGCTCTTTGATCTGCTTCAGAGAAAAAGAAAAAACAGATCGGCAGTAGTCTCCCTAGAGTTGAAAGTGCTATCAATCTTCTTATTGCTCAACAGTGAGGTGATCAAAGGGCCTAATTGCGTTTCTTTCAGAAGCAATCTATGGGAACGCAAGAGACTATTTGAGTCAGTCAGAATTTTGACCTGTGTCGCATGATTTTCTCTTCCATTATCTCTGTCTCATACTGCCATAAAAGCGAAACATATCTATAGCTGATATTACTTCAGAGAAATTAATTAAATAGCCAAATGCTGAATTCTTTTTTGATGTTTCATGTGTACAGTATATATTGGAATGTAGAGGATCAAATATTCCATAGGGGATTGCGTTCCCTTGGGAAAGGATTACAATCATATTTTCCAAGTAGCCTCAGTGGCATTTCAGTCTGTTACCATGGCTGTGTTAGTTTAATTATGTGTTAATATTGATATCAGTGTTAACGACCGAAAACATAATTAGCTGACAGCACTGATCAATCTCAGAAACACCCCTCCGTCATTTGCCTGTATCAAATGGTTCCGAAAAACCGCAGACACTCAGTGAACAGAAACTGAGCCTGTCCCTGGTTCTGAGCTGGAGAATAATGACAAATTGAGGTTTTTATCTTATTTTGCCTCAACCAGACACAAATTATTTACTGTAACAATGCGATTTCTAGATTTAATGACTTCTCACAGAAGCTTGTTGTGTCCGAAATAGTCAACAAGACTTGAAAGTGTATGTAGACACACAGCAGCTGCTTTCACAAACAGCAGGGGCAGACTGATAAATCTCATTTGCAAACTTTTAACCTAGTTGTTGTAGTTTAAAATCTAATCAACATTCTGAAAGCTGAATGACCCATTTCCTTTTTTACATTTTCAGAAACACATTTTAGTGGACTACTGAGTTGAAATAATGACAAAAGGTGCAGACTATTTCCGGGCAATATAACCACTTCAAAGTCAACCTGAAGATTCAAAGAGATCTACAAATCTCCACATTTGTCACAGATTGTCTTTTTAGACCAGTTGCTGAAGTATACTGTAATTTCAAAGCTGTCATAATCTATATGGCCTTTTACCACTTTACCCTTGATATTTTTCGTAATGGCTGCATAGAGCATCATCATGCTTCAGGCAGTCATTGAATTATGACTAAACCTGAGAGATTATTATTAGCCTATAGGGCCATAAAAGCAAGACAGACAGGATTATAACTAGATGTCAACTGATTTGTTGGTTTGGCCAATTTATCAGCATGCTAGGATGTTTTATAAACGTTATTGGCAGAGCTTCGGTCCTATAGCGGCTGATGGCTACAGAGTTCCACCAGTCATGCGAGGTCGTACATTACTGTAGAGATCGATGCACACAGCCCTGTGTCACACACACACACACACACACACACACACACACACACACACACAGGTCAACTAAGGGAATATCTATCCCGGCTTTTTAAACCAAAAAGGGCGTATCTACCCACCAGTGGAAGAGGCCCAGTCTGTCCTGAGAGTGATCGATTGCCAACGCCTGGCAACGAGCCACAAAGTCTGTAATTCACAGTTAGGGAGCAGACAGGAGGTAAAATCAGAGAATCATTAAGCTTGTCTGATGGTTTATTATGGTTGCATTTAATCTCAAGTATTTTTGTTTGTTACCTGAGATGAAAAACAGGGTTGTTGTTTTTTTGTTGTTGTTGTTGTTGTTGAGATGTGGTCTCATTCTTTGTTAGCTGAACTGTGGGTTTTGTATTGTGTACTGATTGTATAATACACTGTGATGAACTTCAAATTCTTGTGTGTTTATGCTTTTTGACACCTTTTGAAATACTTGGTTGTAAATCACTGTTGAGGGTCAATGGGTTCTTTATACGTTTGACTGGTACGTAACCAAAATATTTTCTTGGTCAGACTCTAACTAGAACCATGACTCATAGTCAAACCACTAGTGTAAATCATGGTTTTACATCCTATCATAATATCAGGCTTCAGTATCAATCGGCTAATTAATCAGCTATCTGCCATTTCCTGCTCCAAACTATTGTCATATCAGCCTTCAAAAATCCACTATTGGTCGACCTCTAGTTATAACTATATACAATATTCAATGCTTCTTTATACAATGGCCAGGGAGATAAAGTAAGTATGGAACATATAAACAAATGCATACACAACATACACAATCTTTAAAATCTTCAGAAGAACAGGCTTGCAGTGAAACAGTGTCGACATAATCAGAATGGAAAACCAGGTTGAGAGCCCTCTATCCAACTGTCTGGTAGAAATGATAATAACACAACAGTATTTGGGTCACAAGGAAGACTCAGACAGACTCAGGGTGAAGAGGGCAAAACTACTTTATGAGAACTATTTTTCAAAGTTTGACAGCTACAGCCATCTTCAGATGAGTACATGAGTTTAAATGTCTCCTTACTTTCCCATATTATTAGCCATGCCTAAACCACAGGCTACAGTCTGTGAGTCTGTACCGTATGTGCACACTTATGACTTTTTATACTGTGTCTAATCACATTGGAAGCAAGCACATGTGCATGGTTGATTCTGGATGTGTGAGACGAGATTTGTGAGTATGATCAAGAACATCCTCTGATGAGTTGTGTGTATGACAATGTGTGTGAACACACACGTGCATACGTGTGTGTGTGTTTGTGTGTGTGTGTGTGTGTCTTTGTAGCGTAGGCTTACAGCCAATCCCACTTTGGCAGAGTAATGGCCCAGGTCTCGATTGAAGTTACCCTTCATTAGTAGGATAACAACGTAAAAGCAGGGATAGTTTGGATGAAAGTATTACGCTGTAAATCAGAAGGGCTGAGTTCTTTATCGAGTTCTATATGAGAGGGAAAGGGACTAATGGTTTGAATTGCTAAAAAATTAGAGCTGTGATTCACACTTCAAAAGACTCAGATTTTCCCCTGGCCTTTCTGCTTAGATGTGCTGAACTCTCCTTAGATCGGGTTATACTTCCCAGAAACATTTTCCAACCCTTATTCCAGCCAACTTCAGATCCCTCTCTTGTTGTGACCTTTGTGCTATTGGGAGAACCTAAATACACTGACAAAATTTGCTTGATACACTGGATGTGAAAGTTACTTTAACATCCTGTACATGGCACCAAAGGTTAGTAAGGTTTTATGAATGTATGCATGGCATCTTTGATCAGGTAATGATCTCTTGAACTCTTTCCTTCATTGTATGCAGCTTTTTTTTTGTGCACTGCGACAGTGACAACCCATGAACCCTATTTTGAAGACAGCGTCAGAATGTGCCGGGGCGGTGATTTTTGGCAGCAAGGTGACACATTAAGAGTGATTTTCAAGTAAAGAGGGCAACAGAAACATTCTACTGAGGTGTCCTTGAGCAAGCCGCTAATGTCTATGGCTGACAATGTGCTCTGGCCTCCGTGTAGGAGTTGACAAAGGAAAGACACCTTTGAAGAAAAGCAATAAAGTTTCACAAAATATCCAATTACTGCAGGATGTTCTAGTTGGTAAGCGGAGCAACAGTGTGGCATTAGTGCAGAAACCCTGCAAAGTGTTCTTTCTGCTGTATTTTTTAGTTTTTAAACTACTGCTGCTGTCAGCAGCACTAAAGTCTATGTAACTACACTTGGTGCACCGCAATTAGCACCAAGATAGTGGCATGTTCTTGAGAGACAGGAAATGGAACAGCATTTCTACATTCACAATCATAACCCATGACCTACTGCTTTAGATGCAACTCCCCCTCAGGACATATAACCTTGCAAAATCACAACCAGTTAAAACAGTGAATGAAGACTGAATAGAGGAGCGAATGCTATTTTCAGAATGATCTACCAACAAGGTTTCAAAGTCTTAACTGTGCCAATTAGACACGGTCTTCCTTCCCATGCTGAAGCTCCTTTAAGGCCAGCGGATGCTCATCAAGGCTTCCCCCTGCTGTGTATGTGATGCTGCAAAGACCTTAGGTTACAGGAAGCATGGCATGACGCAAGCCCCCAGTAAATGGATACTAAGAATCCCAAGTGGCTTCTGGTGGAGAAGGGGCAATGCTCTTAGAAACAGTGTGTGTGTGTGTATGGTTGGTTTGTAGTTTTTTTTTGGTAAAGCATGTGTGGGTAGATCACAAGGCAAAGAGAGAGTCAGAGAGAAACAAGTGCAGGCAGTAAGGAAACTGGAGGGTAAAATAAGAGGCAGAATCAGGTAGACAGTACTGCTTTCAACGTGATGCTCTAAAAACAGCCTGAGTTTACTCTCAAAGGACTTTTCCCTAAACTCATAACCCTCCTTCCACCTTTATCTCCATCATCTCTCAATCTCTATCTTTCCCTCATCTCATATTCAATCTCTCCATCTGTCCATCACTATCTCTCTATCTCTCCCTACGACTGCATCTTAAAGTCTCTCCCTTTCATCTTTTGGTGTCTCTTTCTCCATCGTTGTGTTTCAATCCTCACATCTGTTCTCTTCCCTAAACCAATTAAATGCTGTCTGCAATTACCCTTTTCACTTTGCATCTCCTGGGGTCATAGAGCTTTGTCCGTGCATGCATGTATGTGTGTACCACTTGGGAGAAAAGGTTTTCTCATTTTCTTCCAGAATTTCGATGTTTTCTTTTGCACTCTAAAAACTCTTGCAATTACATCCCTCCCCACAGAGATACACAAATATACACAAATGAAGAGAAATAAGCACATATGTTTTAAGTCTATACACGCTGTGGGGGGACGGTTTGGAGAAGCGGTCAAAGAAACATCTCTATCAATTTTCAGGCCTTTTTTCCTCCCCAGCACATTTGATTGTTCTTGAATCCAGAAATGGAAGTGGCAGCCTTCACTGCGGATATAAATAATGAACATGGCTCCTGCTGTAACAATGCTCTGAATGCTTTCTTCCTCAGTGGTGCTATAGAGAGAAAGGTTCGGATAGGGTATATTAACCTTCTGTACGGTGTGTTGCAAGTGTTTAAATCATCACTCCAACTATTTTGGCATTCTACTGCATCACGCACCTCAGCCTCTCTCTGAAGAAACTCCACAGCACAAACCAGAATACCAAAAATTGCATATGCTGTTGATTGTTGTCATACATGCAGGATAGTGCACTGTGCATTTTAATTGGACCACACTGTAGCTACTTCTGTGCCCATGTTGCGCCGCTTTTGAATGCTGCACAACCACTCAGAGCCCCTTTGGGAAAAATGGGGGAATGCAGAAAGCTTAGGAGATGAAGAAAAATGAATGAAGATGGAAGGGAGGTGTGAGAATGTAATTATGGGAGAAAAGTGTGACAAGGGCAGGAAAAGAGAGAGGCTGAATGAGTCTTTCGTGAACATCCAAGGTGCTCTCTATGGTGCTGAACTCACAAATGACTCATGTAATGGGGACCAGAACTGTCCATGGTCCTGTATGTTTTGGTGAATACAGAAATAGCAGCAACATAATCACAATAATAAGGCAGTGTTGTTAATATAGTCCATAGCAGCAATGGTAACAATTGTAGTACTCTAGTACTGTAGCAATAGGAATATGGACAGCACTGGCTGTAGTGGCAACATCAGTAATTCCAATAAGCTTTGAATTCCTGAAATAATAAGGCAATGACTTTTATCTATTAATCATTTTGGTCTTTAGTTTTCAGGCAGATGGTCAGAAAAAAAATTAAGATTTCACCCTGGACAACAAAATGACAAAATAATTGATTCATTCAAAAATAATGGATAGATTAGTTGTTAATAAAAATGTTAGTTGCTAATACAGATGTCCAGTATGTTTGACTTATTTACAGTGGAGGAGTGAATGCTTACTAACTGTTGCTTAACACTCATCAGCTTAACAGCACAAGCAACCATAAAAACATCTACAGTAAGATGCTATGCACGATGCCCGGTTGGATGACTCCAGTCAGCGAGTGTTGGCACATCTGTTGTAGCCCCAGCAAACTTTAAGCAGCACACAGAGAGTAAATTATTTTAGTGCCTCATGTGACTGGTGTACGTTCCATCAGCATAGACACCTTGGCTGGTTTCGATCATCATGTCCATGACAATAGTATTAGATGATTTAATTTACAAAATACCTACACGTGGATATTAAAAATTGACTTTTACTGAATCCACATCGACCACAGTACTGTATAAGAAATATGAGCTACATTGAAGTCACAACTTATTGAATCTGTAAATGTTTGTCAGAGCTGGTTGATTTGTTAGTGGGTGCATATGGTATTATATAATCTGTATGTTGCATAACGTCAAGAGCTCAGAAGTCCAGATTTGACTGTCATGGTGATGTGACTGTTGGGGGTTATGAAAGAAATGTGCGAGAGATCTACTGAGAATAAAAGCAGATAGGCTGTTTAAAGCAGACATGTTGACACTGTATGTAACACAGCTGCCCTGCTTGTTCTCTACCCCCGCTCATTTGTTTGAGTGGATGAGACATAATGACCTCTGTCTTTTCATTTCCTTTCACTTACTTTCTAACCTGTTTGTTTCCAGGTGCTTTTACTTTTTTTTTTTTTTTTTTCGTTTTCTGTTCATGCAGAGAATATCCACTAAAATGTAAAAGTGATGAAGAGTCTAGACAGTGGTGTGATCTCTGTGACTCATTTCATCTAAATAGGGCACCTCCTGAGATCCCCTGGCATCTGTGTGTGTACATACACACATCTGCATGCTGGTGTGTGTTTATCTCCATAAATGTGTGCATGCATCTGTATGTCAGTGTGAAGCTGTATATATTTGAGCAGGTTTCCGTGTGTGCGTGCTTCTGACTGTGTGTTCGTTTAACGGGAGAGGTGGTAAGCAGAGAGTCCCTGCGAGAGCTGAGGAGGGTATCCATGCAGCAAATTAAAACTGGCCTTTTTCACTTCCAACTGTCCATCATGAAGGATGGATTTAGAAAGCCTCAACCATTTAAAGAACAGGAGGGAAACAGACACACCCACATGCATGATGTCACACACTTGTGGAACGACAAAACCCACCCCACCCAACACCAAAACACCCAGACACACACAATTACAATTACAATTTCTCACACATCATTAGGTTCAGAATATTATCAATACCCAATCTCAGGCCGATGTAATTAGTCCCTATAGATTCTTTATTGAACACAATCAGGCAGCAATAACTCAAAAACTGACATCAGCAATAAAGTCATTTCTGCTGATCAAACGTCTGCTGATGTGAACCACTGTAGACAGTGGTGGTTTTCTAAAGGGTAAGCACTATACACTTTCTGGCAGATCGCCTAAACAAATTCAACGTAATGTTGCATTCGTAAGGGAGAAATCTGCAAGGGTAAGTTTCTAGAAGTACTTCTGTGGCTCTCTGTAGAGAAAGGTTGTTCATCTGTGCAGGATTTTTGCCAGAATGCATCTCAGCAAAACAATGGATTTGGATTTTTGCTCCATTCATACAGGATTGGTTCATTGCAGATACAGCTTAAATAAACAACCAACAACCAGCATGGCTATTGTATGTAAGATTCACATAAGACTGACTTATAGATGGTGCATCAGGATGTTACATAATCTGTTATAATTCGTTATAAAATCAATTAAAAAAGATTTTATGTTTCTAAACCATGTAAACAAAGGTAATAGAGGGTAGCATGATGCAGATGACATTAATAATAACAAATAAATATAACAAGCTACTATAAAGAAGAGGACAGATGAAGAAGTAGCTATGGTAGTGTCTGAATAAATTGTACACAAGCTAATACGGCTTCATAACAATCAATACAACAAAAATCTTTCAGCAAGAAAACATTAAGCAACATGCGATCAACATTTACTACTTAAATAATGTTTTAAATAGCAGTGTCCCTTTAAGAGACAACCTGCAGCTTTTTCTTTGTTTCATTACAGTGCTTCTTCTTCAATAATGCTGTATTGTAATTCCCATCTGTCTTCAACAGACAGCACATTAGGCATTCCTTCTTTACACTTTGTAGGATCTTGTATTTATCATCATTCTGTGTCAATAAAGCTCACTGTAGATATGAGAATATGACAGCACAATCTCTCCTGTGAATAGTGAATCCTCCCCACCAATCATCATTCCTTCTCTTCAGACAGTACAAATTAATCTTACAGTGTTCATCATAACAATAGTGAAAGTAAATTACCTTCCTACCAAAAAGTCACCAGGAAAATAAAATAAGAGCTATGATTGTGAGATTGTGATGACCTAAACATCAGAAAGGTCGCTGTATAGATAATTAATAGGCCAAATGTTAAATCTTGCATACTCTGATATATTATAGTTTAAAGGAAATAAACTATATATTTTTTTATTTTATTTTGTAGAAATAACTACATAGCTTCGTAGCTACAGTAAATTAGATGTACATTTAAAAATAAAACATAATAATATATAATAACTTTAACTTCTGTTTTGCTGCATCTCTTGTTGCTTCCCACCAATTATCCAAGAGTCGGTGCTGAGGTGGAGGTTTCCATTCAGTGTGTGCTTGCTTTTCATTCAGCGTATTAACTCCTTTATAATGAGGCACACGGTTGGAAGAGATAGCTTGACAGAGGGGGGCAAATGCTGTCTCCCATGAGCGTTACGCTTCACTCTTAAGTTTACCGGTGCTCTGAAACAAGCAGCCTTGACAATAATCCACTGCGCTTTTCTCTTGCACATCTACAAACCTTTAAGAATTAATGATCACCTTATTAGTGGTCACTGTTCTTCTAGAAACTCTTCCATAAAAATATTTTTATTATACAAAATTTTCTCTCTAAAGATTTAATTTGCACTTTCAGCAACAATGTGCCATGAAATAGCAGCCCTTCTATGTTATGCCTTAGTGCAATAACAGGCTACCACTTTTCCCTCTCTCACACTCTCCCTCTTTCCTTCTCTCTCATCATACTGTATCACCGGTAGTGGCTCAATTATGTAGTGACCACAATAGACCATGAATACCAATTTGAGGGGAGATAGGGGATAGAGAGAGGAGGGGTCAAGATTCCCGCTAGCCAGCAAAATCGAGAGCGACAGAAGCTTGGCCTGGTTTCCCCTCTCCAGTGCCGCTGTAATTCACCTTGCGTCACCTCCATCTCATCCGACACTATGCTGCACTTCAATCTGCCATTACGCCTCTCCTTCATCTCCCATCCTACTCTTTCTCTCTATGTCTTCTTCATCCTCCTCTAGTCCCCCTTGGCCTCTTTCCCCACACCAAATCTCTTATTAGTGATTCATATGTAAATGATGCTTAAAATAATTATCTGACCTGGTGCCATCAGGTGGGATGAGGATGCAATCTGTGCAGGCAGATTTTGGAACGCCTCTTTGCGTGCCCAGTGTGTGTATTTGTGTGTGTATGTGTGATCTCATCTAAATTCCCTGCAAGAGTACGGTTTTTGTTCTGTGTTTTCTGTGCTTATGTATATGGACACTCACGACAGAAGCATGCGTCTTTCTCCTTCTCTTTCTGTCTGTCTCTCTCTCTCTATCCCTCTCTCTCTCTCTCAGACGCACTTTCAGTTGGTTGTTCCACTTTCTAGCCATTCTCCATCAGCCTTCTCTCCATCTCTCTATCCCTCTATCTGTGGGAGGGATGAGGTGACCATCTGTTGTTCAGAAAGAGCTTGAAAGGGATTGAGGGGGAGAGAGGGAGTCAGACAGAGTGGGGGAGAGCGAAAAGTGCTGTGATATTGTAATTGCAGTCAAAGTAGAATTGAACTGAGGGGAAGAGAGAGGAGATATGTGTGCTGATAGTGTCAATGCAGTACGAAGGTAGAGAGGGATTAACAAGGATTGAAAGAAAGACTGAAAGAAAAACAGAGGGAGGGAGAGGTGGCATGATATTGTCATTGCAGTAAGGCAGGCAGTGGCAGGCCTTTAGCCTTTGATTTATGTCTGCTTTGCAGTGTGTTTGTGAAGGTGTGTGTGTGCGTGTGTGTGTGTATGTGTGATTTATTGTTCGTTAATGCTGAGGAATTAAACCTTGTATCCCACTGAGCTGCGCACATCAATTACCAACCCAACAAACAGCCAGGCCTCGCCTCAGTTCACCTTTAATGAGGAGAGGTGGCAACTGACACGCACACATACTGATTCAGGCTCATGCACATACACACACACACACACCACCATGTACACACTAATTCATACACATTTACATACAGTACGTGCAAATATACACGGGTGTGAGCTCATTTGGCTTCATGCATAGTGTGTGACCACAGAACTTTAATTTAACTTTACTACAGGCTACGTGCAGTATGTGTTTGTATGTTTTAATATGAGGAGAAAGGTGTATGTGCTTCATGACCTCCAGGTAAACTTCAACAGTGCCTCCCACTCGGAAAAAACAAGATCAAATTAACCAATATTAAATATCATCCAATAACACTTGGATTTCAAATAGGGCAGGTTAAGGGTTTATCTGAGAGCCAATTAAACAAATATAACAAGGTAATCTAATGAACAGTCATTAGCAAAACACTATTATCTCTCATTTGCATCAATCATAGCTCCACGGGTTTCAGACAGTTTCCTGACCATATGCAAAACAGAATCCAGGGCACAAAACATGATAGATATAATTTGTGATTTGAATCCATCGCTTAGATTTGACTCCGGGGGTCATTTGTTTGGGAATACTGTAAAAAGAGAAGTAATACACGTGTTTCAGAAAGAAAAGTGTATAGAGAATGACAAAGTCAATGAGAATAAAAGAGGAGAAGCAGGTGCCATGTGTGAAAGAGACTTCAGATTGAAGGCTACTCTCCTATATTGGAGATGAAATGTTTGCCTTTCTACCAAAGAAAACATTTCTTTGCCTTGCACCTTGTTTGCCTTCCACCTTCGGGAAAGAGTAGGCCTGTGCTACAGTGGCTGCCACTGTGAGAGAAAAGTCATATTTACGAGGCAACATACAACTGTTTCTCTGTGGGGGGTGAACTAAAAGTGCTCACCAAAGAAGACATACGAAGCTAAAAAAAAAAAGTTGAAAATACCCTTGTGTTGACATTCTTGTTAGAAATGTATGCAAAGCAGTTTTTTTTTTAAAAATAAATACTTTAATAATTCATTTTTGGGAGGATGAGGGATTTTCCATTCTAATTTGTCAGGAGAAAAGAGTGCTTTGCATATATTTCAGACTAAAAACCTCTAATGTTGTTGTTCATTATTATTATTGCTTTTTTTCAATTCATTTAGTCATGGTTTGTCTTATAACAGCATATGGCACACTGCTTTTGAAGTGGAATGACCAGAGACTACCATGGTCACAATAAACTCCGGAAATTATGTAAAATTACTAAAAACTGTAATACTGCTTGACACAGGAATGATGCAACAGTCCCTCATCTATTTCCTTAAACCATTTCCAGCTGACTGTCAGCATTATTTTTCTTAATGTGTGCACATGTTTCTATTTGGCCAGATGTATCCTATAACTGGGCAGGGCATTAGTACAGTAGGGATATAGGTCACTAATCCTGGAAAACATCGCTTAACTCATGTCCGAGAAGGAAGATAAAAATGAATAGATATGGGGAGTACAAGAGGCAGGGGAGGACAGACATAAAAACAGAAAGGATCTAACAAGACTTGTTTAATGTAAGAAATTGTAGGAAGAGAAACAGAAGTACGTTTCAAAAAAAGAGGCCCAGGGAAGGACAGATAAGAGGGAGGTTGAATGAGTGATAGAAGGGAGTAGATGGTGATGAGACCATAGAAGCAGATGAATAGTGAGAGATTCTGCGGGAGTAAAAACATCTTCCCTACCTCCTTCCTGTGCTCATAATCAGTTGTTTTCCCCCTTTCATTTTCTGTCCCCCTATCTTTCTTCTTCTTTCTCCCTCAGCCTTCTTGAAGACAGCTAATTACACGTGTCACTTTACAGGCTGAGTTGTGGAAAACAGCGAATCTGTCCAAGTGTTAAGAGCTCACTTTGCACTTTTGCTCATTTTTGTTCTTAACAAGGATGCATAGCAGACACACATACAGGGAAACCATCCACACTTCATTTCTCTGAACATTTCCACACTGAAAAACTGAAACAAACTCCACCCTTGTGGTCTTGATGAGAAGACAAAGAAGGAAAGAGTGCATGACACAAAGGGAGGAGGTGAAGGGAGGAATAAACAAAAAAGTCTGGAGAGAAACCACTGTAGTGAAAAATAAAAGAATTTGAGGGCTGAATTTATGGCCAAATGAGCCACAGTCACGACAGCCCATAAAATTTGAATGAAATGCTGTAAAAGTGGGATTTATAATGATACGATCGGGAGAAATAATAAATCAGAATTTTTGCCTGTTCAATTGTGGTGGGAATGAGCTCTGAAATTGCCAGAGCTGGGATGAAACACATGGGTATAATAATTCAATATATGAATCCATTCTATTTGTGTGTTATGGTAGTGGTTCTGCTAGTTCTGCTCTGTGTTTATTTGTGTATGTATGTGCTCACATACGTGTGGATCAGTTTAAGTTTTTGAGGTGTGACGGAATTTTGGCTGCTTGATTTTAGGTTTAGAATTAATCTAAAGTTAGATAGCATTGAATTAGATATCCAGTTCTAATCGTGAAAGTTCATTTTGATCAAGTGACATCCTGTATTTGTTTCTTTATATTTATTCGTATAAAAGTTCTCACCCTCCCAATCCCATCCACCGTCTAAAGAACAACCTCAAGCTTTTATCCTGTGATGGCATGACATTTAGATTTGGTGAAACCAATCTCACAAAACAGTCCAGTTATGTACAAAGTTAAGTTGAGTCTTATAAGAATGACCAAAGTCAGTATGGGGCTAAGCAAGGTTGCTGTAAATTTACTAATGTTTTAGTTCATGTAAATTTTTTATTGCTCATATATTATATAACCCAGTTAGAAAACCTTGATTATGGTACATTTTCATCTGCTCATATTCCCTGGAAAGCATAAATAGGTTGTAGATTTGATAAATTCTAATCTTTTTTCAACATGCCACAAGTTATTTCGTACGACTAGATTAGGTGCACATTCTTTTCAAGGATGCTGTGCTCTGGAAGCTTCATGCTTTAACATCAGACAAAGAACAAATTAGAAGTAAAGTACACTGACCAGTCACTACTTCAGCTGCAAACTCAGCGATAAATTGATTGTGTGTATTTTTAGAATTATTTTCCACTTGGTGTGAGCAAACACTGTGATGCAACTCTCATTGCACCGCTGAAACTAGTTTTCATCATTACTCCTAATGCTCAAAACTGTACAAAACTAGAAAAATGTGGCCGAAGGTTTTACAGTTATTGTTATACTGTAAACATATTTACATGGGTGCCTAAGGCATTCTGACACATGACCTACAGAACTCCACTCTTCGGTTGTTGTTTAAAAACCTGACCTTTGTAACATTTCATATCCTATGTCTTGCCTTTTCCAGGCTTTGTACTGTATCCTCCATAAAAACCACAGAATTACACATATCTTGCCATTAATCATAAGCCGGTCCTGCTGGGGGTGGGGGGAGTTGTTTCTGTTCTTGGCATGACATGGTGCCAGTGTGAAGCTGGGCAACTAATGGAGTAGGCAGGACAAACCCTCAGGGTAACACTGTCATATGCCACTGTGGAGTATAGCTGACAGCCTCTGAGCACAGACAGATGACGGGGATACAAACACACACACAGAGCACACACACACACACACACACACACACACACACACACACACACACACACACACCAATAAAAAAGAGCCAAATAATGCATTCCCCTCATAAACGCTTCAGATGGCCAACTCTGGTGTGTTCCACCACCTCCTCCAGTAATCAAGAAACTATACCATGCTTATACTATGCTGGATTTATTACAATAAATGGAAACACAGACATACTCATACACACTTACTGTTTCAATACCAACACAAATGCACATTAAAAACACACCTGCATGTGTGAACCTACACGCATGAGCTCTAATTGCGGTGTTCCTAAAACGTTTAGTGTGCTAGTGTGAGGACATTCAAACAGAGTGCCATGCCAAATGCTGTCATGTTAAATTCTATTGAAATTCCAGGCAACAGTCGGAGTTTGACAACTAACACCAGGCACACATAAATCTTCTGTGAGGCAGATGGGACACAAACTTGGGTAAGATAACCTATACATGGCACAGAAAGCACAGCTATATGTATACAGACAGTAGCACACAGCAACCAAAATCACCCAGAGACACAATCACGCATTATCTTGATGAGTTAACGTTTTCTGAATTTTAATTTGAACCACTAGGTATATAAATCTACACATGGTCATTTAAAGATTTGTGCAAAGAATAATAATCATTAAATTAACTTTGCTAAGTTTATAGAGTTCACAGCTAATGTATGCTTAATGATCTGACTACACTTTACAAGTCTCTGAAGGCAGTGTTTGCCCACATGCGTCATTAAGAAGGTTGAAGCAGAAGTGGAAAATTTCTCTGAATGTATTTTTGTCATGTGTTTGCATGTGTGTTTTCTCTAATGTCTGGGTGTTGCAGTATGCTATGCCTGAGGCAGAAGGCAAAGATAGAACTGTTGGTTCCTGTGGGGCCTCCTACTCTCCTGGACACATGTATTTGGCAGGGGTAGCTTCACTTTGACATTTATACTACAAGGTTATACTGCCTGTCAGTCAAGTTGGTGAACATTGGACACAGACACAATATCCAAAGAGGCGTACAGCAAAACAAGCTCATGAATAATGTAACATTACTGGTCTTCAGCTGACATGAGTCAGTGAGGAGGATGCAGTGGATAGAGACCAATTCAGCACTAGGAAGATGCTACGAACTGCTAGCAGTTGCTTTATATAACTGTTGCATGAGTGCATAGATTATCATGGGTCTAGAATCAATCCCCTGACGCCAACACTTTTGCAGCCATGTGAAATTTACAGATCTGCAGAACTGTGGATGTAATGCAATCACATCATTTTTTCCCTTTCTTTTTTTAAATTTAAATGGGAATCTGTTAGTGGAAATTAAAAAAAAGGCCAGAAGAGAATTGATGTCAGAGTCTTAATGTAAGGGATAAGGCTCACGTACAGTCCTTGGAATAATGATCATTAAATGTAAGCCTGTGCCTCTGCTTTAGTTTTTTACTGTTGGTAAACAATTTAATAACCTTTTGTTTATTTTTTCCAATTAGCAATTTGCACATAAAGATGTTTTTCACAACTTATGTCAATCAGGGAATAGCATTTTAGCAATGGGCACAATTTACATCATGGATACTCAACTCAATTAGGATGCTGGGTGGCCTGCCATCCATTTCCTAATTCAGATTGAAAATAAATTGATTCACAATGGGCTGATTTGTTCATACAAATTAGTAATTTTTCAATTATGTCTCTTAACTGCTACTTGGGAAGTTGCATACTTGCTTATCAGCAATCTCTGCAGTGCACAGAAGTGCTGCCACTTGATTTCTGTTAAAAGTTCACATGCACCTAACGTACACGCTGCGACAGGATTTGCCTCTTGGCAAAATGAATGACGACAGCAAATATCAAAAGGTTAACGATGAAAACAGGCTACTTCATACCAATCCTAAACCAGGATTTAATTTGGCAAATTACATTTGCTGCATGCAAGGATGCTAATATCAGGTACAATCACAATTTAAAACATGCTTAACATTCAATGATCCTAATATTTATTAATTTTATATAATAAATCATTAATGTTTGATAACTGCCTGGCTCCTGGCCTCCTCAAAGCAAGTTGAGCATCCCCAGTTTACAGTATAATGAATAATTGGAGGAACTCTCCTCTTTTCCTTCTTATCATTCCTGCTCTTGAATCTGAATGCATTCACCTCTTCGCCTCTTCACAATTCAGATGTCAATATTGGAAATAGCTTTGGTGCTTAAAGGCCATTTCAAATCCATTTAAAGTGTTTACTGAAATTTTGAACCTCAATATTTGTCCCATCTTTATGTCGAAACTGAATCTAATTTGTGACATTTAAGAAAAGGTCTTTCATTATTACCCATTGATCACAGTCATATTGTGTATGCCAGTGTGTATGTATGCTGTATGAGAGTGAATTAATGAGCAGGCAAAAGCAAGGGTGCATGAGCATGCTAATGTTGACGAGACATTACCAGAAAGCCATCTATCCACCCTTCCACCCCTTTAAATCATTTCCATACTTGCTTATCTTGTTCCAGATTACTGCAGCTCCTGTAGGCATCTTTTTTTTTTGTATGCTGACCTAGATCAAATCAAGCCCATTACCAGAGCAGTGTACAGCATTAAATGAGCTCTATATGGCCATACGTGTAAATGCTAATTTACTTGAAGTCTAAAACCTCCAGGACATGTTTTTCTGTGCAAATACTAGACAAACATCTTTAGATTATGGAAGGCAAGCGTGTTCAAGGAAAAGAACATGACACACTAATATGACCAGTGTTGTTATTTGATTGGCATTACAGGTTTACAGAGGTACTACAGTATCTTCTTTGATATCTACAAACAAAAACGAACATTCAAGTTAACAATGTATTCATGCAGTACTCTGATCAAGGCATAGACAGACACACAAGCCGAGTGAGCCTTCCTTTACCTTAAAAATAAGTGATCGTTTGAGAGCTTGCTCTGCCTGTAGCAACACATTGGACACATTGCTAGACATCATTACCTTTCACAGATCACAAGATAAGGCCCACCTTGTAAAAGTCCCATAACTATGAATCAATCTAGGCAAGATGGGAACCGTATTGATTTGTGTTGCCCGTTTGTCAGATGGTTGAAGATAGGGGCCATGTGAAGGAGTGCATGTCAAATCTGAAAGAGGAAATACAAGAGGTAGGGCGGCAGAGAGCTCAATGAGTAGAGACTTTGCTACCAATTAATAAGATGAAAACAATTTTGGCACATACTCCAATGCTGGAGCAGATCCTGACACAGCGCTCTGTAGGAGGGCGCCTGAGTGAGTCCCAGTGGGGAGTTCTGAGTCATCAAGACTCCTTGTTGGGCAGGTGGTGCTGGGGTGTTTGCATGTGAGATGACAAACACAGAGAATGAAAAAAGGGCAAGTTTCTGACTGGGAAGAGGCAGTGATTGTACTGGATGAGATGAGGTGGGAGGAAAGAAGTAACAATAGAGGCTGGACTAGAATGAATGGTGTAAATGTAGACTTGGTTCTGTGTCATCCTTGAACTTCAGGAACCTTAAAAAAAATGAATGGGCAGAAAAATGAAAAACTGGTTTGTGTATGGGTAAAAGAAGAATTACAAAAAATGTCAACAGGTCACATATTTCACTGAGCAGATACATGTGACTGGACATGAATAGTGGGTAAGAGAGCTAGATAAAGTAAGATGAATGAGAAAACAGTAAGAGGTCCCAGGGTTTCAGATTCACACATCTACTGTAACTGAACTAAACACCACACACAGGAACAGACAGACATATCGCAATCCCAGAATCACAGGGATGTTTTGTCATAGAAGGGGCTGTTTTGTCTTGTTCCTTGTGGTTCCTTATTGTTTTCTTATAAAGAAAAAAAATAACGAATTGGTGCTTGTGCAGCTGCTTTTTTGGCTTCTATTTACAAGATATTGTATAATATGGGAACTATGTTTGGTTTGTATGAGGAATATGCCCCTAGGCATGCAATTCTGTAAATTGTCTCATATGGTCAGCATATGAAAAGCAGACTATCCAAATGTTCTATCCAAAGGTCCTCAATTTGTTGACATTTTAAGACATTAAAATGTGATTAAGATGTCTCCAATTTACTATTGCTATGCTATTATTCCTGAACACTGCTGAACTCCCAGAGCCCCAAATCAGAATTCATTCACTCAGAATTCATTGTATTCTATAAAAAAAAAGGGAATGCTGTGTAACATGCAGAGCTGCAGGTCTTCAGTGAAATCTTCACTTTGGGAAATTGTGACTGTGATATCACAATGCAGACCTACAAGTCTAGAGAGACCCCAGAGTAAAAATAAAAATAGCAAAGCAAATAAGCCAAACAACCACTATGGCTAATGCCAACTCAGACTCTGACTGTATCTTTCAAATATTATATCTGATTATACCATATATATAACTTGCTTTTTTTGTTTGGCTTATTTGCTTTGCTGAGGCTTCCTTTCTGTAAAACCTTAAACAACAAATCCAAAGAATGGATTCAGTGGATCATAGTTGCAGGTGACCATAAGTGGTGTGACTAATCCATTCAAATGATCAATTAATAATTATTACTGTCGGCTGACACAGAGCTGTAACTGTAGCTTTTCTTTAGAGTTTCAGTTTTGCTTGAACGTAATCCCTTCAGTCAGATACAAAATAATACAACCACAATTCAAAAAAAGTTGGGACGCAGTGTAAAATGTGAATTAAGCCCAGAGGATACAAACTGATGAACCAAAAACAATTCCCAGAATATTTTAATATTATGGATATAGATGGTGAAATTGCTAAATTCATTGCAATTCAATGCAACTGCTTGTGAACAACTGAGCCTTTCGAGAATACCCCTTTAATGACACAATCACATCTTACCAATTAATCAGTTCACCTGTGGAATTCTCCAAATTGTGATAGCATGCCATGCTGAGCATTCCACAGCTTTCCAAGTCGTCTCATGCACCTGTCCCAACTTTTCAGAAATGTGTTGCAGGCATCAAATTCAGAATGACTGTATATTTACAAAACAACAATTAAGTTTTCTTAATTTGGACATAAATATGTTGTCTTTACTGTATTCAATTGAATATAGGTCAAAACAGATTTGCAAATCATTGCATTCCATTATTTACCCTTAACACAACATCACAACCCTGGATTCAGGGTTGTAGATTGATGAAAAACGTTTTCCAATTTATTTTTTTCCTTGTGGAGACACAAAAGCAAAACAGCATCTGATTAGATAAAAGGTCACAATCATGCCCTCTTAATGGAACAATGGATGGCTCTTGGGAAGCTAACAGCATTAGAAATGAAATATGTTACAATTTATAGTGCAAGCAAAAGGTGCAAAACGATGCATTCCTTTTGCACTTTTAGGGTTATTGGGACACAAAGCAAGACCTTTTTGACCTGTGGTGATTCAACAGGGAACTCCGCCTATAATGAGGAAATTTTCTCTCTTGTAACCTCAATTTATTTCAATTTAGATAAGAAGAGAAACGTGTTAAAGTTCAAATAGTTTATTTCTCTAAATAAAACAGATTAGCAAATCCACAAACGGCTAATAGCCTTTGGTCAAATGATAAATGCTGCCAATCACCTTTGGCCTGCCTGATAAAAGCTGCCAATCTCATGAGGTGAGTGAAGTTAAATGAGGGGGAAGCAAAGAGGCAAAAGGGAAACAAAGATACAGAGAGAAAAATAAAGAAATCATAACACTGCAAGTTGTTTTGTTTTGTTTTTTTTAAAACTTAAACTAAACTTTAAAACTAAAAAAAACAAGCTCTGAAGATACAATATTTGTCTTAATTTACACATTTTGATTAAAAAGGCAAAGTTTAGATGTCGTACTGAAACTTCTTCATTGTCTTTTAAGCCTGGGATGATCTGGGCTAGCCCAACAGGTTTCATAATCCTAGCCATTATGTATTCTAACAAAGTGACAACGATTGATGATTATTTATATTATATCACATTAAAATTTATTTGGATTCATATAGCAAAATAGAAACATCTTTCACTTAGATGTAGAATATTTTGAAAGTGGGTTAAATTACAGTTAGTTTAGTAACACTGCAAAGACACTCCTTTGCCAAAAATTCTTGGTTTGTCTGAAAATAATGCACTTTTGGAAGTAGGCTAAGGGCGAAGTGTAACAGTGTGTGTCATCCCCTATCAGCCGATTCAAAGCCAAAGCAACGTTAGCCTCTCTGTTGGGTTTCCTTTGTCTTCTTTATGGAAAAATCAGTCATCATCATAATCTGTATCCTTGAATAATAACCTACATTAGCTCCCTCAATTTTATTTTTATTAACTTCATATTTTTTGGGACAGGATACCTTTCCTTATTAAATTACTAACCTTGTTAACTTTGTAATTAATTGATTATGTGCTTGGTCGTGTGTTATGTGTTTGTATTTCGCATTACTAACATCAGCCTAATATTTTTTCGTATAACTGTATGTGCAAGGACCTCTCATGGTTTTGGTATTTTATTGACTGCTCTGTTTTATATTGCCATTGGGTACTGACTCCTCACTCCTCTTAACCAGCAAGTAAGCGTGTAGTATTCACTATTCTACGTTATGCATTATGCCATAATGGTTATGGCAAAGCAAACGGCATTTCTTGCAATCGGGTAGGCTAAAAACAAGGCCTTCAACAGCCTTTCCTGCATATCGTAGTATGCATACTGTAAAAAAATAATACAGTTGTCTGGGTGTATCACAGAGGTAAAAAATACATTTTGAGTTCTAACAAACATTGCTCACATTGCCTTGGCTTTGAGCAAAGCATGAGCAGACAAAGAAAGAGCATATCTGGCAGCAATGAAGTCTTTCTCTATAGTAACCCCCCTCTGCCAAATACACACAGAAGAAAATCATGAAGGACCAAAGGCAAAAGCTCTCTATAGGTTCAAAGAGCAGACTTCAATTCCCCTTCTGCAATGAGCATCTTTACCTCTCTCTCTTTAAAGTAGCTCTCCTTTGTCCTCTCGGAAATACAGGTCTCACCTGTTTTCCAATCTGTCTACCATTCACAGTTACTCCACTTCTGCATGGCAGCCTTCCACACACCATTTCTCTCTCAAAATCTGTCCTTCTCTGTTTTTACTTGCCTCTGTCATCCTCTCACATTAAACTGAAGTTCCATTGTACCCGCTTAACAAAGCCTTGCTCCTCTCTAGTGTATTTCTCACCCCTTCTCTCCAATAAGACTCACACTGTGGTGATCCTTCCCCGCCGACTTCACCGTCAGAGCTTAAATTGGGCTGTTGATGATAGCTATTCACTAAATTTCACTGCAATCCTCAGTATCCATGCTGGGGCACAGAGAATTGTACGCAGCAGACCTTTTACAGATTTTACTCCTTTTAAGTTATCAAGGACTCTGTTGCTCTAATCTCTAATAGCTCATCTCATTATATATGACTCTTGCTTCTGCTGTAGTGTAGATACACTATACTGAAAAACTGAAAGTCACCTCCCAGGTGAAATACTTAAAGTAAAGGCTTAGAAGACTCTACATCAGTGCAGCGACAGACCACAATCAGAAGTTTGCAGGCGACTAAATAGCCTACTGAAGTTGATTGCTGATTTTCAAGCATGGGCCGGACAATAAAGTTTTAAAGTTAAGTCATTATGCTGCACAGCACTTTCTTGCATTGAATTACGGGTAAATGTTAGCCTAATGTTACTTGGCAGAGAAAGGCAGAGATCAGCAGCATGTGATGAAAAATAAAACCCACCCAGTTTTTTGAAAGTGGACATCTTGGAACATTTCAAATTTCATGAACCATATGGGAAGCACAGACAAGAAACATGCTGTATAAAGCCATGTGCAATAATATAGAAAATTGAGACGCACCACAAATTGTTGTACGTGAGAATTGACTGGTAAATCAAGATCTAATCATAAGGCCAATAAAGGTTGACACATTAAGTAATAAGGCTTCTTTCCCCATTAATTTATTTTAAAGTGATACACTCACTGTAAAAGAAAATAAAATGCAAAATGAGCTTAACATATTTTCAGGTGATAGGGTTGTTAATTGTTACCAACATTTCAGTTCAACACTTCAGCAAGGGCTGAGATTTTTTAGCAGAAAATCCAACCAAACACCACCCTCAAGCTTTAACTTTCACACACATACAAACAGTACACACACACACACATACACTCACCGAATAACACAGCGAATACCAATTTTTAACTGCTCAACAAAATAGGAGGGTGTTTACAGGAAAGCAGCTGACACTACAACACATCTTGCTGTCAATTCAATAAAGCAAAAGAGCAAAGAGGCTGCATTATTAAAATTGCATTGTAAGTTGTTATACGTTACTTTTTGCTAGGTGTTCAGTCTCTTAAATGCTTAGTATCTTTATTGTGTAAATGTGACATCATTACTTTCTGTCAGGCCACCAGAATATATACAATAATCCTGTCAACATGTCCCCACATTTTCTCTTGTAATGTAAAGGTGGATGCTAAAACTACAAGCACATACAACTACTGCTGCCTCATCAAATTATCCTGGGTTATTAAGTTAATATAACCGCAGTCTGGGATGGTTTAGGTTGTGTCTTTTACTGTTCTGGTTGTAACAGCAGAGGACTGACAGCAGCCTGCCAGCAGCAAGCCATTCTCTGTAATTTCAGTGGAGTGTTGCCTCCCAAAGGCTTCTCATCAGTCTTCATTGCACTGCAAAAGAAACCCGAGGCGTTAAAGCACACACACACACACACAAGATCAGTGTCAGAGTCCTAAGCAGCGCAGTGTTTGGTGTTACTAGAGGGAGAAATCATGATTATCCAATGAAATCAATATGACAAGTTGTTCCAACATTTACAGGGAGAAACACAGAGTAAAAAAAAAAAAAAGCATCTGATTCTCCTGAACAGCTGGTGATTCTGTCATATTTAATGCCTAAGTGTGTTCATTCAGCTCTTTCTCGCTCTCCTCTTCCCTCTTTTCTTGTCTGCTTTCTCATCTCCAACCATCAGGCCTCAGGGCTTAGCAAAGCTGGCAAAACTGATTCAGTCACAAATAAAAACAAGTGAAAACAGCTTAAGCTAAGATTCAATCAGTGTGTGTGTGTGTCTATCTATACATATTTTATACAAACTATGCACTATGCATGATCATACAGTCCCCACCTACACATAACCATGTGCTGTCATCAAGCCGATAGCAAACATTTGCTCAAATGAGCATTTAACTAAACAGCTGCTCTTTTGGAGTCTAAAATTTGGCAAAGACTGATTGAACACACATACAACCACACACACACACATACATAGACATATACAGTAAACACTTACACTTTCACACCTGCTTATTTATACTCACACAAAGTATGGAAGTATATAGTGCATGGCT
This sequence comes from Miichthys miiuy, assembly GCA_036365135.1. Taxonomy (NCBI): domain Eukaryota; kingdom Metazoa; phylum Chordata; class Actinopteri; family Sciaenidae; genus Miichthys; species Miichthys miiuy. The sequence goes on from CM071618.1 coordinate 13,491,179, forward strand.
GCTGGAGAAAATAAACACTAAAAACAAAGGAAAGCTCAAGAAAAACTGGAGAGAAGATGGATGGGAGGAGGAAGCGAGGAAATGGTTAGACCCTGGAGAATATGAGACTAAAACTGTAGCCAACAAAGAGAAACGCTGAAATATCAAAGGGAAGACTTGTAAAAGTTACAGAAGGACAGTACAACAAAGAGTCAATCCAGCTAGAAAACACTTATTTTTGGACGTGTTGATGCTCAGTGATCAGTGTGTGTTGCTATACCAAGTATTTGAGTGCAACAGGAATATATATCTCACTCTGACTGACAATACTGGACTCTTGAAGAGACAGTCACATTGTGCTTCAATCTAGGGAAAACAGAAATCTTTTCTGTATCTCCATCCAGCTTTACAACATCTTTCCATCTTTTCCTCCCTCACTCTTTTTTGTCTTGTGCCCCCAATTGTTTCTATTCACTTCTTCTTGTCTGTTGTTTTCATCTCACACACACACACACACACACACACACACACACACACACACGGAATGCATTATCTGCCAATTTCCCAATACACGGTGTGCCGTGTATAAGCTGAGTCAGCAGGGCCCTCAATTTGAATGGCTTTCTGATTTTCGCTAAAGTGACAATCACCACATGAGAATCCAGTGTGAATGTGCGTGTGCGTGCAGGCTTGTGTGTGTAAGTGGTTGTAGATAAAGCTATGAGTCATAATAAATAAGACCCTCAGAAATCACTGTCCTTTCTATTGCCTGTTGCAGAGTTTGGAGGCACAAAAGAACCCAGCGCAGGAGCAACCAAGAGGGGAAGAGAAAAAGAAAAAAGAAATACTTCCTCATGGTTCCTTGAATAGGGGACCCCATTGAACAGCTGTGGCCTCAAACTGTATATTGCAAATTGAAAAGGACATTTTTAGACCCAGCTTAGCTTCGGATACAGTTAGATCCTTGCACTACATCGATCTTGACTAGTAGAAAGCAATTGTACAATTTTACACATTTGTTTTGTAAATTAAATGATTGTTTTTAAAAAAGCTGCAAATCCTCATGTCTGCGGAGATTGAAGCATGAGATGTTTTTGCCTGAAAAACGCTGATTATCAAAATAGATGCAAAGTTTGTTGTTTTGTACCTGGACAAAAGATAAATGTACTCGTTCGAGTGCTTGGTTTAATGTCATGGAAATATTACAATTTCTGCAATATGACTGCGATGCAGTGAAAAAGAGTGATATGCAGACTAACACTTAGGGGAACGCATGCGAACATACTGCATAAAGACACATCTTCAGTACATACACAAACAGTTTGCCATTCGAGTACAAGCACGGCAGTGTAAGGAGACAGGTAAAGGCAGGGAGTGCGTACGAATAAAAGAAGTGGAGAATAAATGTGGGGAAAAATAAATACAGAATGGAGAGCAAGAGGAGATATGAGGTGACTGTAGTAGTTCTTGTTGACAAAGCTCTGTTCTCCTAAGCCAAGATCTAAATCATCCCCACATAAACACCTCCAGGTTAGGGGGATTTATTTAAGATGTATTTCTTTCATATATATTTCTCCTCTTCAATCCGTTGCTTTGTTTCTTTCTACTGCTGTGTTTTTCTCTCACTTCTGTCTGTCTGTTGTCTCGCGCTCTCTCTCTCTCTCTTAACACCCACCAGGGTCTCTCTACTTCCATCTATTTCTATGTATTCCTGTCATTCTTTCTGCGTCAGTGTCACTGCAGAGTGCAATCAAATGAGATGATCCACTTGGCGTTGACACAGCTTAGCTCTCAGTAAGCCCAGCTCCAAATGGAGCAGAGGCAGAGAGTCAGCAGCTTCAGATTTAAGCTACACGCAGACAGGCCTCCTGTAAAAATTATGTCCATGGTTCACATCTGAACCTTTAGGTAAGAGGGAATTGGGAATTCATTTTCTAAGCCATATCCACTGGTTGAGACAAAAAAGTAGATGAAAAGAAAAATGTGAGAATCTGGTTAGAAACCAGTCATTTTCTTTGACATGGTCTGTATTTTAGTCATGAAGACATCAGATATCTTGGCAATTATTGCTTGCAATATGTTCCCATGAAACTCTTGCTTCTGCTACCAACATTGATTTTCCCATATGCTGTAAATCCAGATTCTGCTGAAGTCATTATTGCTCAGGCAAATGCTCTCTAAAATGTTTCCTGTGTATGCCTCTAGATGGCCTCCAGGCTTTCCTTGGTTTCCTTTACCTTTTCCTTCTCCTTTTTACATCTTTTTTGTGTATTCTTCTCTAGTCCCATTGCTTTAATGATAAATCCACTTTTGCTCCCAAGATAACAGAGGTTAAGACAGCAAGCCAATAAAGGGAGTGATTTAATAAATGAAGGAACAAATGTGTAGCTACTGACATTTAAATTTTCAAAACAACTCTGTTGGGAGAGCAACAGTAGTACACTGAGCAAACATGGTCAACCTTTTATAATGACTGCAACACTGTATTTGTGTGTGTGTGTGTGTGTGTGTGTGTGTGTGTGTGTGTGTGTGTGTGTGTGTGCACTGTATGTGCATGTTATACACAAAAAAATTGAATTATCCAACATAAATACCATTACATTTGACAATTAAACTGTGTTTTTAACACATTTTACCCCATTGAGTGAGTGCACACACACACACTAATGCAAGCATGCCCACAAGATGTTCAGTGACAGCAACAAAGTACCTCCTGCGCAGTGAGACTGTCCCAGTTCAAGGCAAATCTCAGTGCTGAAGTGTTTACACACGAAGATCAGAGTTAATTTCTAATCTGGCACCAAGGCACCACTGTTAATATTTTACATATTGACATGGTGCCACAAGCATCTCTCCCTGTCTCCATCTCTGATGCGAGTTTCCACACGCTCCATGTGTCTACACCCTGCCATCCCTGTCTCTTTCCATATCTTCATAATATATCAAAAGTTGCTCCCAAGTTTGACTCACAGCAGAATCGACTGTACTGGCAGACTAAAAAAGGTGGGGCTAAAAATAATAATGTGAGTGGGATGTCTCTGTAACTGCTATAGGCTGTGACCAATAATATACAGTATAATGTTATATCATGAGCAAATCTAGACCTTTTGTTGCTTCGCTGGCCTTCTCTTCATTATTCTAGCTGTAATATCCTGTCATTATTCATCTAATATCCATGGGTTAACATTATAACCTGCTAGTTCTGTTGGTGTGTTTGAGGCAATGATTGTGCTAATGAGAAAGGTCAGTAATGTGTTATGAAAGAAAATAAACTTCTCTATGCAGTAAAAAGTAAGAGAAAGACAGATACATAAGTTTATTGTGGTTCAATTGTTTCAGTTGGTACTTGTCCATTAAACTACAAGATGTAAGCTGAATGCACTCAAAGAAAATGATACACATCAGATGTAAATTAGAGCCATTGTGTAGTATCTCAGGTACTGTATCACATCAATGAGCTGACAGTGCTGTTTTTGAAAATTGTGTTTGTGGGTATAGAAGTACAGGTGACTTTCTCAAATTGAAGGGGGTAGTTTTGCTACACAGGAGATTACTATGATCTGTATTATGAAAGCTCTCCTGATGTGACGACCACTCATTACAGGTGTCACAAATTCCACCTAAACAATGTTCAAAGGCTCAGTTTCCCCCTCACTTGCTTTTCTCTTTATCTCCTCCAACTCTCAAGTGTAATGTTGCTTCTTTTTACTTTCTGCTGTATCTCTACCTCCCTGTCAAAAGGTTTCTTTTTTAAAATTTGACTCCTCTTTTACATTCAAACCATTTGCCTTTCTCAGGTAAGAAACCCTTTGGCCTTTTGCACACTAGCCTCTGAGTTTCAAAGCTGCTCATCCAGACAGTTGAACTCTGAGCTGTGACATTGTGCAGCGGGAGCTAGACTTGGGTCAAAAGGGTCATCTCAACCTTCGCCTTGACCAATTAAACATTTTGTTGGTGGGCAGATAATAGAGCTTTGTGCACAAAGTTTGCAGATTCATATTGAAAATTCATAGCACATGCACACTAATGGCCAAGCATAAATGGTAATCTACTGCAGTTTTCATTATACTGTACTGGTGATTAATTCTTAACCATACAGCTTTTGGTCTTCATTTTTAATGCATGTTTTGTAAGTGTTGGCCATGTGCACACATCGGTGCGTGCGTATATGTACGTGCGCAAGTATGAAAGGGAAGCACCAGATTATACATTACCCTGTTTATTACAGCATGCAGTTAAGCCCAGGAGGTACAGTACAGGCTGTTCTATCGATCTTCATTCACAACCTCCTGACTGCCTAGTTCAACTGCACAGATCTGCCCACACAAAGAGTGACGAAAGGCAAAACAGGTAAATGAAAGTATGGATCATATTACATAATATCCCTCCACACTTATGTCTGTGTGACAGGATTTTTTCAGTCATCCTTCTTTCATTAGGCTCTTTTTGCCTGTGTTTCACTTGTTTTGTTTTCCTGCGTATTTCCCCAATGCAGGACAAAAATAATGTTGAAGATGCTGGTTCAAACATATAATCGCAGGCAGCAGAGACAGAGAAATGGTTCAGATGGCATTGTGTTTACTTTGATGCAACTGAACAAATAAATGGCTCTTTATTGTAACAGAACATCCACATACAGTAACAGAGGAATTTCTATTCTTGAATTGCTGTGAAGTGACATACGCATCATATGCCATCCATAATTCAAGATATCATCTTGGGGATGATATGGATGTAAAGCATCAGTAAAGCAGCCATATAAGGCATTAATCGCCATGTTGATTTTATTATTGAAAATAATGCATGAAGTTTTATGATTGTAAAACTATCCAAGAATCCACAATTGATTTTCATTTTGTTCAAGGCACCAAACACAATGCTGGATAATGAATCAGTTTCGGATCACAACTGTTAACATTGTGTGAGTCACTTTCCAGTATGACTTGATCAGGATTCTGGCTAGTCAAGTGGAACAGGAGGCTATTACAACACACAGTTGGAGAGCAACAGTGGCACCTGTGTTCTCAACAGGGTGTGCAGAAATCTGGGAGTGTGTGTGTGTGTGTGTGTGTGTGTGTGTGTGTGTGTGTGTGTGTGTGTGTGTGTGTGTGTAAGAGAGAGAGTGTGCGAGAGAGAGAGCGAGAGCGAGCTTGTTCATCCGGTGTATTTTTGTCTCCATGAAATCTGCTTTTGTGACTACCAACAGGCCAATGAAACAAAAACAAAAAGAACTACAAACACTGCAGTAATAAACAAGACAGAGCCAGGTTTAGTCCGTGCAACATCATCTGAAACATGATAACTCAGGACTCAGGCTTATTGACCATCATGATTTACTTCCTGTAACAGATCCAACAGCATGAGGCACATTGCCACGAGAGCAAGAGTTCCACTCAGAGGAAGCAAAGACTGCTGACTCAGATCATGGGGCTTCACATACAGTATGAAAGAGGATAAAGACACTGAGTGGGAGGAAGAGAAAGGAAGACAGTAGTGCAGTAATAAGTATGGTAAAAGGATGGAGAGATACAGAAGGAGAAGTAGAAGAGGAGAGTAGACAGAGAGAGGACTTAATGAAGGGAATGAAAAAAGAAAAAAGGAAGAGACTGTAAAGACATACGCATACTTACGCATGCACAGAAAATAAATGGTGTTATACACTTGGTAATCCGATGTGGGGAGCAGAAATATACAATGTACCTTCCATAGTCACAGATTTCAAAACTTTCTACTCAGTAACACTTGACAAGCACAAATTAACTTTCACCTATACACGTAAACATATGCACACGTGCGCAGTCAGATGTGAACTGCAGTCATGCCTTTCTGACAACAACATGCACAGTCCTTGACTACCATCAACACGTGTGCAAATGGACTCTTACAGTACACATGCAAAAATTACAGATTCCTTGCTGTGATTACTTGTTTGTGCTCATATAGGCCCAACTTCAGCTGTTGCAATCCATGCAATCCTTTTATTTGAGTGAAGTGAACCTGCACTTCACACATGGTGCCAGTATTTCCAGTGATGTGGTCTTGTGATTTTGTGTGACTTGATATTTACAATACAACAGACCGCTGGGGAACTACTACAAGGAACTGCTGTAATGTGCATCACAGCTTGTATTTGGTTTTAAGGTGTAGAGATAGTAAAGGGATTGTGTTTAAACTTAAGAGAATGGTTCAAATATAAGAGAAATTGTTTGTGAGGGTGTCTCTGCAATGCGAGATGTTTCCTGGCATCAGTTCATTTGTTAATGGTAAATATAATTGCTAATCATTGCTCTCATAATGAAAAACTGGGCCCTCTATCATCATGGCATTAGAGAAAATGCTGTCTTGGGACAATTAGCAGAATGTAAACATACAAACAAACAAAGTCACTATGGAACAAAAGCTTGATTGGGGCATGCCTAATTTTTTCCTATATTGTTGTTGAGTATTGTCCTTTTCAAATTATGAGACATTTTAAGGAATACAAATGTTGGCATATAGCTAGCATTGTCAAGCTCTGCAGATCTTTAGATAGCTGCATACAGTAGATGATGGCTATCATGGATGATGGGGGAAATAATCTCATCAGAATATAATGTATACTGTAGATGATAGGCTGAAGGAGATCACTGAAGTGATCACATTCCATGTTTCCAGTGCAACTGCAACACCAGAGAAAATTCATCACCTCTGGTATAATAAGTAATGTCACCAAACATCAAAGGATAGTCAAAAGATGATTTTGGAAAAATACAAATGATACCTTACCTACAACTAATAAATGTCTCATAGCTTCAAAAGCACAACTACAAATGACTGCTTGAACATCAGTACAGACACTCTGGGAAGTGATACGCTATTGCTCACACAACCCATTTGTTGCATCAGGATGTTGTGAGGTGAGAGAACAAAATGTCAAATATTATCAACAAGTCTCAGTTTGTTTAGCAAGTCAGAGTTACAACCTGTAGTTTTACTGCTAATCTATCAACTGTCTCACACATCGACTGTTTCTTCCATCACCCTCTCTCTCAACTCGTGTCTTGCCTACTACTCAGACACTGACTCAACCAAAGATTTCACTCAGTTCACCCAACCTTAAAAAATGTCCAGTGTATTATTTTTAGAAGGCTTTATTTAAAGACTTTTGAAGAAATAGAAGAATTGTGTTTTTATTAGAATTATCGTTTTACATCGACAGATGTCGCTTTCCTCTTTGCTGGCTAGGGCATTTCATGTTGATGTGAATGTCAAAACGCAGATGACATGGCATCAGTGATTATGTGTACTTACAGAGGATAATGTTACAGCCTTCAGAGAGCAGGCAAGCTGATCAAACATTGCCTGTCAAGCAGCGTATACAACAAGGCTGACAGGTATTTTTTAATGTCGCTGCTAGTTTCTTACTGTTTTATGTCGTCGTTATTTACTATTCTCTGCGTACTTTCTTTTGAACAGCAGTTTCACCCTAATGTTACTCTTTCTCCTGGACAGGGCCATCTCAAACTGACGTGTTGTGTGAAGTTAGATGGGCAGAGAGTCAAATTGGCTGGTAGAATCCTAAAGTAGACCACAGTAACAAAATGTTATGAATATAATTTAACTTCTCAAGTGAAACAAAGATTACCTCTCTTAAAAATAACAGAATCGGGTTTGGCGGATGATGTGGCTTGGGCCCAAATAGTGTGGTAGCTGCATAACAGTTAAGATGCAACATTAAGAAAACTTGATCTAATTTGTTGAAGTTTACTTGTGACCGACCATGGTAGACAGATGGGTCATCCAGTTACTTGGCCTGTATTTTCTTCTTTTTTTTTTTTTTAAAGAGCCTGACGTATTTTTATTTATTTTTTTTTTTACACACTGGCAATTTTAAAATCCCACAATACCTGGAACCATGAGTTTTGTTGCTTTTTTTCTTTTGTTGGTTTAGGAAATTCTTACACCTCTGCACTATTTATAAGTTTTGGTCACAAAGACCTTTCTTAATACATGTTAAACCTAAACTAACACTGTGCTGAAGTGCAGCCCATAATTGTATGATGGTTCACAGCTCTGTCAAAGGTGTGTCTATGATCACATACAGCAGCTTGTTCACACAAGCTTCCCCCCTCAAAAGGTACAACATCCACATTACGTTGGTTTTCTACCAGATTTGAATGTGTTTTTCATAGACCTATGAAAGTTATCTCACTTTTAGATTGACAAGTGGTCATTTTTTCTGGCTGAGTTGACATCTATCACTATAGTCATCAGCAATATTTTTGTAGCAGAAAAATATATAATGTGGGGCGCCGTTTAGCTCAGTTGGTAGAGCAGCCGCCCCATGTGCGAAGGCTCAGTCTTTGCTGCGGAAGCCCAGGGTTCGAATCCGACCTGTGGCTCTTTCCTGCATGTAATTCCCTGTCTCTCTCTCTCTCCCCGCATTCCTGTCACTCTTCAGCTGTCTCTATCAGAAATAAAGCTTGAAAAGGCCAAAAAAATAATCTTTAGAGAAAAAATATATAATTTTATTCCCTGTATATTTACCAAAGAAAAATAATTCTGATTATTTGATGGGCAGAGGTACAACTATTCATTAGATTAAAGAAAAAGGAGCTCAAGTTTGTCTTTTCCGCAATAAAGGCTGCAGGAAAACTAAGACTTTCAAATCTTAGTTTGAACATAACTTCTGACTGTGCTTTAAAATGACTCTACACACCGTCTTCGCTCTGCTACTCTGTTACCTCATGTCTCCACCCTTGCATCCCTCTTGTCGGGCTCCTTCAGTCTGTGCCCCAGAGAGCTACAGGAGATGTTTTTTGTCCTTCGTCTGACACACTGTGCTCCAGTGATTTATACCTCTGCACCTCTACCTCTCTCCCCCTCTGTGTCTTTCTGTCCCATTCAGTTCTACCTCCTTGTAGCTCTTGCTCATTGTCTGTTTCTTTCTTGTGGGTCTCGACACACAAACGTGCAAACACACTGACACAAGGACATGTGCACACACACAAAGATATGGGCCTGAGCGTCACTGAGTGTAGGAGAGAGGTCTCTAATCCTGTACCAGGGAGAGTGAGCCTGGTGGGGGATTAGAGTAGGGTTGTTCAAAAGATGGAGGGCATAGAAGGGTGGACAGCTAGAGAGGGTGTCAGAATGAGTAATACGACTTTCAGATGGACACAGTGATGTGGGTAAAACCTGTGGCGATGATGATGATCTGCATGAGTCAATGTCAATCTCCAAATTCAGCCTTCTTCTCAATCTGGGTGGAACAACATGTAATACACTACTTATGTGAAGGGATACAAATTTAAAGTCATGACTGATGCTTAAATGTTACTTTACTGACTTCCTCAATCAACTAAAGACATAAGGGCAACTCTAGGACCATGAAGGCCTTTATATTTTCAATCCAAAAAGTTTCTATTGGTATTGTAAGTGAACACTGGAAATGAGACCAAGTGTGGTTAAGGACAGCAGACTGGATTCAGAGATACATTACTTACATAATGGACATTTTTCTTCATTACTGCAAAACTTTCAAATGAGATTTCATCGGAAAAGAGTAAGTGTGTGATTGAGTGTGTTTGTGCACAGAGAAAGCAATCATGCAACACTAATCCCACCCCACTTTCCACTCTCTGGCAGGTTCATGGCACAGTTAGAGTAACCCAGTGGAGACAAGTCTTTCCATCCTACATGCACTAGTATTTGTGGATGTATTTGTGATGGTTGAGAACAATAAACATTAAAAACACTTATTATATTGTAGCTATGCACACCCAATTTTGAAATAGGGACAGTGTGTATAAACACAGACTCATCCTTTGAATGGGTAATTCTATGTTTAATGCGTCTTTTTTCCTACTTTTTCCACCTCCTTCCTTCTGTTGGCAAATCTCCCACACCAGTGCTACTTTGTGACAGGAAACAGCATGCGTGCCAGCCTTCCCTTTGATATGGAACATCAGGAGCAGTTTCACCGCACCACCAAACACAGCTTTGCTGTTCAGACATGCTAGTGGTTCTGAACAGCATTCAAAGGAAAGCCACTGTCATATGCCTGCTGATTTGCTTACATCACTGTTACACATTCAGACATCCATGCCATATACACACATAGGCTAAACTACAAACACACAAGCATATGCAGATCAACTGTGTCTGACTACAAAGTAAAACTGAAAACAGTTGGAATGGATACTTCCGTGGTTTCTGTCAGAATATCCATATATATGGTGATGTACGTTGCATCATGAGAATACGAATGAGCTCCCTGAAGCACTTTCATATGATTGAGATGTCTCGTATAAACATAGACTTTGCATGTGTCACACCCCCATTTATGACTCCCAATGATGACAGTGGGCTTTATTTAAAAGAGGGAGTGCACAGGTTTTATGCTTGAGGCCATTTTGAAGCCCAAGTTGTGGCTTCTAAAAAACTGATCATGATGGCAAAAAAAAAAAGTTCTGGATTTATTTTCTACAATTTTCTGTCAGAGAAATAAACACCACATTATCATTACCCAGGATATGAAAGCTATAATAGCATATGTTCTCCCATCCAATAAAATGGTCATACAACGGAATTAAGAACCCTTTTCCACTTTGGTAATGTCTCCAATCATTGTGTTTCTGCTGTCAAACAGAATTTGGTTAAAATAAATAAATAATAAAAGATTTAAATGCACCAAGTACAGACTGTTTTCCTGTTCCTGAGAATACTTAAACATTCCCCAAATTAACTGTAATGACAACTATATCTAACACAGATTTCTTATTAGGGGTCATAAATATTGTTTCCCTCTGTGAAGATGTTTTTAAAAAATAAATAAATAAAATAATAATAATAATTTAGGCTCATTTGCATTATGAAACTCAGCTACAGCATAAATAGAATGAGATGAGGCCTTATCCACAATTAAAGTTTTTTGACATATGTGTATTATGCTAAATACAATCTAAATGACCAATCATAAATGGTGACTTTAATACAGTTTTACCCTGTCTATCCATTTTGATTTTGTGGTTACGAATAATATGTGGGGGAGGGGTGACAGCTGGCTCAGGGTGTGTGTGTGTGTGTGTGTAGGCCAAGGGACTTTAATCCAAACCAAATGCAGATGATGTGCTTAATCCGGACATTCAGTAGGTCATGTAGAGGATAGCTACTGTTAAACCACATTGTATTGACACACAACCATGTATCATCAAAAGCACATATATGCATCCATGTGTCTATACAGCCAGTATAATTAATTGACCACTTTTATTCCCTAATCTAATTCTCAATTTGAATTTGTCAGAAAGAACATAAAATGAACAGGGAGCAGGGAGACATACAAAAAAAATGGAGAAAGTGGGAGAAAAGAGAAAAGACAAAACTAAATGAAAGAGACAACAGAGCCAGGAAAAAAACAGAAAGAGTAGCAAAGATCGTGGTAGACAGAGAGAAAGTAAGAGTAAGAGTGGTGTGCTCTGTGTCTGACCCCTGCCACACAAGCCTCCCAACAACACTAGAAACCTGTTAACAGCAGGAGTCCATTTAGCCTGGAGTGACTACAGTTAGGGTTCAGTATTGGACTCTGCACCACCCTTTCCATTAGTAACAAAGAGATGTTCACACAGTATATAGAGGAACACACACATGCACATACACACATGCACATACACACATGGAATAAACAAACACAAGAACACACAGAATACATGCATGGAAAAAGGCAGATGTCCCCTTTCCTTAAAACGTCCTGAATGTTCACCCTCTCATCTATTTAGCTTTTTTTTTTGCTACAGAGTTCCTATCACAAAGTTCAAAGGAGAGAGTACAAAATAGCGAGGCACACAGAAGTGAAGGACTTGTATCCTCCAAGGGAGTCGGAGTCTAAGAAACAATATGGGTGGAGAGCAGAGCAAGAGTGTAGGAGGGTAGAAAAAATATCAAGGTTCAGAAAGGTTAGCGTTGTTAGCATACATACAATGCTTACATTCAAAACTAATCTGTGCATTCCACATCACTCCACGTATTAGGCCACATACAGTGATGGCATCTTTGACAGAAAATTATTTTTATTTCAACATTTAAGTAAATAACACAGGCTGTTTTCAGTGAAGGACTGTAAATACTATATAACTGATCAAATACAGGTTGGCAAGGCTAACATGCAGCACTTTCCTCTCTCATTAACTGCTCTTCTGGTGCTTTGGTTGATGCTTCTAGGACACTGGAATATAGTACTGAGGTGTTGCTGGCCTAATTCTGTTAAAGAGATGTGCTCACATTATTACTCATGATTTCTCTCCACTCACAGTACCCTGAAAGCTGGAGTTGGTCATTGATGAATTATGTTTTTCTTCCATACTTATTTGCATGGCAGCATATTTCCCTTTAAGACTGCATTTGGCTTCTATGTGAATGCTCATTAAATAGCACAAAGAATAGTGCAATATGAATCCTTGACTTGGCAACCTCTTTGGACCAATTATAGTTAGGTCAGACTAAAAGGACTACAAAGGTGTGGGTCATAACACATTAGAAAATATGAATAATGGAATTGCAGGGAATTTTGTGGAAGGAGTGTGGAAATATACATTTTTTTGTTTGTTTTCTCTACATGGATGTCAGTAGCCATATTTCCAGCAAAAAAATCTAAAGAGAAATAACGATGATGGAAAACGAGAGTCAAGAAATAATACTAACCTCAATTCCCAAAAGGAATAGAGTGACTAACAAGAGATGGCTCTGCTAATAACAGGGTGACTTACACACAAATACACAACCAAAAAATAGTTACAGTTAACCAAGCAGACACACAGAGCCTCAGACATACCCACACAGACACAGATACACTCTTCAAGCTGCTATGTCTTTGCAACATATACAGTGATTGATGGATATGTACAATGATTGTGTCTATTTGATGATTGTGTCAATCGGAGCATGTTTCTATGTACACATACTGCAGAGACAGCTTCTTCCATATTTATCTCATTTAGGCGTATGTTCCTTTGGAAATTTTCATGAGAAAAGAACCATTTTAATAACTATATATTTTAAAAGACAGAAAAAGCTAAACGCTGCAAAGAGAGTCTAACAAATAGAGAGAAAGATACAGAGACAGGGTCTAAATGATGAGACAGATGAGTGACAGAATGCAAAGGGGAGTGAAGGAGACAAAGACAGAGAAAGAAAGCTTTGGCTTAATGTTATTCTGAGCTTCAATCAGCACTCACCCTGCTCTGCTCTCACCCAATCATTTAAGTAATGCACTCTCACTCACACACACATACACACACACACACAAGGTATCTCTCTCTGCCCATCAACTTTGGCCTGACAGTCTGAGTGCCATGGCAACAGTTCACATAGGTTTAAACAGAGCAAGCTCTGATAGAAGAGAAAATATAGTTAAGGATTTAGGGAATAGATAAATGCATGAATTGATATATGGAGTAAAAACACACAGAAACACGATGCAAACAACTGGTTGGCAGACAGGTGAGGTGGACACTTTGAAAAGTTAAACTGACAGAGTAAAAAAGAGTGTATTTTAAAAAGTGGAAAGACCAATGAGGAAAGAGGGGTATACAGACATGAAGAGAAAGTGATAAAGCCTGGGTTTAGACAGGCCTTTATGGGTTCACAGACACAGACACCCTTTGAAGTTGTGTGGAGATTTTGGGCTTACAACTCTGACTACAGTGACTGGAGAAAGACAGATTTGATTAAAGTTATGCACACAGACATAAGACAACAGAAATCAAGGAAACAAGATCACATCAGGAACATCAAGGAAAAATAGATGGGCTACAAAGAGCTGCAGACATGTTCCATCATTTCAGAATTTCAATAACGCAGTGTTTTATTGAAAGTCATCAGTGAAGCGTCACACCAAAGATGTTGGCCTTGACATCATTAACATCAGTTGTTGTTCATAGTTGGAATTAGTGAATTGCTTTTCCTTCTGACCTGAATGTGAAATGAAAACAATAAAACACATGCACATTTTAGCTGTTACATTTTTGTTGTTGTTTTAGAACAACAATTAACTGTGTGAAATGTGCAATAAGGATATTTGAGTTTCATATGAGTTCTTATTCAGACACCTGTCACAAATAAGTTTATGGAGTCTAACACTCTTCGCCGTCACGTGGCAAAAAAAAAAAGCCATTCTGATGCTGTTTGCAGTGTGGTTGTCTGTCTTTAAGACCAGAAGTCAATTTGGAAATTACTGGGTGATGTTGCAAATTAGGCAAGTTCAAGTTGGTCCTTGGTGCTTGTTTAGCACTGAGTGGTTCTGGGAGTCTACAAAGTACTGATGAGCCAGCTGGAGACATCATGTGTTCCCCCTGCCACTTTCCATCTATCCAATTACGTACTGCATTCAGTCTTGTAGCAACAACACATACCGTGAAGTACTTGGAGCTGAAACTCTAAGCATGCCTTTAAAGTGGAAAAAATAAGTAATATAGACTGCAACCAAAATGATCTCACTACAGTGCTTAACAGTTCTGAGATACTGTAATATGAATGTAATTTGTTTTTGAACTGTTGATAGCAACAACTAGAAAACCACTGCAGTGGAGCTTATCAGAAAAAGGCGAATACAGTATGGCTCAATATGAAGAAAAACAGACAGTGAAACACTATGAAGATCTTTAAATAAACTTCCATGTAGAGACATATAATAAGCTGAGCTGCAAAACAAGCTGCTCTTGATCCGTGTGTCAAAGCACTGTCAGTGTTGGAGGTTTGCAGTGGCACAAGAAGTACTCAGATCTTTAACTTAAGTAAATGTAGCAATACCACTGTTAAATTATCTGTTACTAGTGCATGTCATGCATTCAAAATTTGACTTAAAGGGTCATTATGTAAGACTGGGCCAGTTGTAGTTTAAGAATGTTAAAAACAGTAAAAAATGAACTAATATTATCAACAGAACATGAAGAGCTAATGATTATGACGTCAAGTCAATACATCTATGTATTGTGTTGCAGATATCTACTGAAATTAGCATGGTAAATTTATATTATAACATACTTTCTTGTAATACCACTGTGCCTGGAGAGGCAGGGTGAGTTACTGTAGCATCTAGATGGCCCTCTGTCAAACATGAGGATGAAGAAGTACAGAAACAGGCAGAGCAGAGGGACAGAGCTGCTGCTAAGGCTGTGGTTAGCAGTCTGTGGGACCTCTAGGAAGAAACGGCAAGGGGAGAGCTGGAACTTCTTGAGGAATAAACACCCAGAGTCATGTCAGATTCTGCTCTGATCTGGAGCTGCTTACTGGTGAGAGCTGAGTTCAGAATTTATTTATTTTTTAACTTTTGGGATTAAAAAAGTGGGTTCACTCTGTCCTCTCAACCTTTCTGCTGAACTGGAGGTGCAGACATATACTGTTGTTATTGTAGCAGTCTGTGGGAGAGCTCTATGATCCTACTTTATATTTAGATAGAGAACAGACAAAAACAAACATTGCTTGGAGAAAAGTAAGCAAGGAAGACTACCTGGTCAGTGTTGAAATTATGTGTCTGTGTACAGCTTTACTTTATTAAGAACTAGCCTTCATCAATCCAAACTTCATTCAGAAAAAACATTTCAAACGTTTCCTTGTCATCTTCCAGGGAGACCTGACAGTATGAATTCAGACTTTTACAAATTAACATCATGATGTAGTGCTTTGCACTGCATTCCTTTGAACCATTTATAGCAATTAGCATAACAGCAAAATCTGTAATTTTGGGTTCATACTGCTGTCTTGTTGGTAATCCAGCAGTTCTACTAAAATACTAAAGTAGCACAAAATGTAAATACTCAAAGAACAAGTACCTCAAAATTGCACTTAAGTAAACCTATTGTAGATTTAGTAGTAGGAATATTTCTTTGCAGGAATGGAATACAATATTTATTAGTATGTTTTCAGTGTATAATAACATGAGTATAAGAATTATTGTCTTTTTGTTGTCTTAAAATTAGCCTTTTATAGAGTGGGTCCTCTTCCATGGAGTCCACCATGTTGAACCGCCATTTTTGTACAGTAGTCCAGAACAGACAAACCAAACACTGATCTAGATATGGCCTTTTGCTTTTTTTAAAAATATTTTTGCAGCAGGGTTTTTCCTACATGCGTGGAAGGAGAGGCTGAGACGTCTGGGAGTATTCATTTGGTTGCAAACTGCAACTTCACAGCTAGGTGCCACTAAATCCTACACACTGGACCTTTAACATTTGTATAAGCCTCATCAGATGGTAGAGATGCTACTGCATGTTATATAAGATTATTTAAAATAATAATGTTTTTGTGTGTCACTAACTAAGCAACATCCACTGCATGGCACACTACATAGTTTATCCCGTTGATCCTTTGGTCTAAGGAAGTTCAGACAGTACCCAGAACACACATGAACAAAACTCCTCCCTTTCCATTCATGTGCTTTGGTTCATGATTTCCAAACCCTTCAGCCGTGAATTTGGCTCACAGCAACCTCTGGCTTTGTTTGAATAAAATCGATCGACTCTTGCGCTGCTGAAAATTGTGTCCGCTTGACAGCGTCAAACCCTCAATTTGTTCTAACAAGTAATAAGATGAGAATACAACCCAAAACCCCAATACTGGGTGCCTAAATGCAAATAAACGTACAAATGCATGATACCAACCACACACTTACACATGCACACAGAGAAAAAAGGAAGACATACACTGATGCAGAAAGATGTGGGCAGATAAACACATAAATCCCTGAAAGCTCGATAACACACACCAACAGAGAGGCACTTCAAACACTGGCTCGTTAGAAAGCCTGCAGAGAACGAAGGAGATGAAATGTCTAATAGCTGTGGGCTTCAAAACACAGCAAATGCTGCATTGTTGGAAGTATGAATCCTTTATACATGACATCTGAGTGTGTTTTCTATGTTCAGGACAAGGATGTTGTCTGGGCTGATACTTATTCAAAAAATAAGTAAAATGAAGGATTGGATTTCTGTTTCAACTCAATGTAAGGTCCTTATAAGAATATAGGGTAGTATGTATGTGCATGTGTGTTTTGTAGGTTAAAGTCTATAAACATAAATAAGTCAAAAAATCAAAATGTGGTGGGTTACACTGTCCTTCAAGCCTAATATTTCTAACCCTTGCTGGAATAATATTGGCATTCACATTTGTTTGTCACACCCACACCCCTATATCAGTTTAAAAAGTGGAAAAACATCAAGGTAAAAAAAGAAGTGTCAAAATAACCTGTAACCACTCTGTAGTTCTGTTTCTTGCTTTTATTGTTTCTTTAATGCTTTATCAACAATTAATTTGTGCTGTCTCCATTTTCCATTATTGGGACATTGTCTAAGCTGCACTATTACGACCAGCTCAAGGGGTATAAGGACATAAAACCAGGTATTAAGGGTAATAAACAACAGGTATTTATTAATTGAAAATTCTAGTTGTTTTGAACAAAAGGAGGTGAGGTGCTAAAGGGAACAAAGAGCGAGCGGATGCTGTTTAAAAGAACAAATAAATATAACAAAAAGAGAACTCTAAACAGAGCCTGTGCTATCTAAGTTGAAACAAAACGAAAAAGAAAAACCTCTATCTAATTTACTTATCAAACGAAAAACACATCAAAAACAGCACCCCTAAGCTAATGAATCTAACAGAAATCTTCTATGTGTATGATCAGCAAATCTATAACCAACTAAACCCTGCCCCAGTCCCAGAAACAAACGAAACGAACCTCCACAGGTAACAAGCGAGTTAACTACAGTTAACATATACGATTTGGCAACAACAAGGCGAGCTCACACACAAAACAATAGGCCGCCCGGCCGCTTCGGCGCTCCAAGTTTAAATGCCCATGCTGGGACAATTGGGCTCCGCGGATTGGCCGGGCGCCACGCATGACCCCGCCTCTGGCAGCTGGGGCCAACCAGGAATCCAACACATCACACACACACACACACACACACACACACACACACACACACACACACACACACACACACACACACACACACACGGGGGCAGACAGCAGCGGCCATAACATGCGCTCAATACAAGAAGACATTGTTTATGGTGTTCAGCAACTTTTTGCAGTTGAGACAATTTCTGGGAGCATGGGGATATTAAATATGTCTAAAAATCTGTTTAAATTGATAATGCAACAAAAAAAAATAATTATAATAATATATAATAATATATCTTACACCTTTTGGGATCCAGGTAGCCACATTCTCCACTGAAATACTTTTCCCTGTCTAGGCTTGTATCTGCCTTACTGCAAGGATGTTTCCCCTCTCTGCAACCATTTCTCTTTTCATTGTGTGTCACTTTCCTTTTCTTGCTCTCAATCTGTCCCTTTGTCTCACTCTTTTCCCACCCTAACCCACATTGTTGTCAGCTCTTTCTATCTCTCATATTTGTTATGAAATACTGTTAAGTATTAAAAACCTATTCAATAAATAATGTAAAACGGGGCTTGGAAGTGCAAAAATAGATCATTCGAGGTCTCTACCCTGTGTGTGTGTTTGTGTGTGTGTGTGTGTGTGAGCTGTCACTGATTTTACAGAAGGTATTCAGAACTGTCTCCACACCAGCTGCAGATTCTTTATTTTCTTTTTTTCCTTTCACCTTTTCTCATCTCCTCTGCTGTAGTCCTTTGCTACCAAGTGCTTTAGTTGAACCTGCAGCTGTGTGTGTGTCTGTCTATGTGTGGTGGGGGGCATTTGTGAGTGTGTATTTGAATGAGAGAGATCCCAAGTGAATGTTTTTATGTGTGTTTTGTTATTCTCACTGAGGCAGGTGACAAAGAAAAAAAGAGGAGGTTGAAACAAGGAGAACAGAGCAGAAAAAAAATCAAGGAGAAATTAGAGAAAAGAGTTGCATGTGGTTAGGGTAGAGAGGAGAGAGACTGCATTGAGTGAGTGGGTTGCTTTCACAACAGGAAAGTTTGAAGAGAATTTAAAAGGAAAAATGTTATGAAGTTTTTTTAAATCAGTAACAAGGCCAGGTAATAAAATGCTGATTACATTGATAATAATAATTATGCAATTAACATTTTATATAATAAAGCGTTCTGCACTGTCTCAGGTGGATAATATGGGTACACTGCTTTTGATTTATCTCAAGAGCAACTGTTATGAATTGATGCTAAAGAGAGTAAAAGCAGGACAGAGCAAATGGAGGGTGTCAGAAAAAAAAGATAAAAAGATGATGAAAGAAAGATGTAAAATAAGAGGGGAAAAGGAGAAGTGATGAGTGGAGGGCATTTTAATCATTGTAAGGTGAAGGAAAGTAAGAGGACCAATGGGTTGGTCTTATATATTATTCATAATTAGCTGACTTTGTACATTATTTAACAAACACAACCTCTGTGGAAAGGTGCTACCTGAAGCCACCCGTTTCTTATTAATGGGATTCTGGAAGAACTTTCGACTAGTTTATACACCACAAAAACACACTGCACAAAGATGCGCTCTTACACAAACCCCCAGAGTGACTTAATTCTGCATATAACAAAGCTCTGCACGACTTCAAACACCCTTGATCATTCCTTTACGTTATCCTCTTCCTTCAGTACACCGGGTTGCAGCTGTTTTGCTATCCTGTGCCGTTCTCAGGGCATCAATATTTACAGCCATATAAAATTTTGTTCACAGCTCTCACAGGGATGGGGAGAAGGCTCTGGGCATACTTGGCTCTGGACAAAACATAACTTTGAACAGTAAAAAAAGAAATTAGAAGATGTAGTTGTTACAAGCCCTAGTCCTGGAACCAGAGGCACCCACTGGCCGAGGATTGATTCTCCTCTCCTTTGTCTCCTCGACTGATCTGCACTACTTCCTTAATACAGAAATAATACCAAGGAGCGTGGACAGACCGTGCTTCTTTTAAGGAAAACTGAGTTGAATCCTGAGGGTATTTTTTTGATGGATTTTATTTTTATCTTGATGTAAAAAGAGGTGAAAGGATTTCACTTTTGATGCCATAGAGGTACTTGGATTTTAGTGGATTTGTCTAGCAGGCCAGTCTTTCAGAGTTGTCAAGAGGGGTGCTTTTTTGTCAAGAGGGAGACCTACTGCTGTTATTCTGCACTTGAAATGGTGGATAGTCATTCAAACAGGTTGAACAAAGATGGTGCATGTGTGTTTGCTGTGACCTAGTTGGCATGAGTCATTGTTTTTTAAACTCATATTTGCCTCTAAGCAGGTTGTTTGGTTGCACTTCACATTGCAACTCTGTGATAACAAGGTAATACTGGGGACGTTGTGGTAACTTCAGGGAGAAGAGCCATGTAATAGCAAAACCACCTGTTTCTTCTTACATTTCTGCTTATACACTATATTACTTTAACTAAATACCAAAGGCCAGAGTCACTACCACTCTGCGTCATATTAATAGATCAGCCAAGATCCTTATTAGACCATCAGGAGAGTATAGAGTCCAATAAGAGCTGTCCCAGTGCTAATCTGCACTGACATTAATAAATAGGTATAATAATAGGGGCATATGTCACTGTTGGATGGAAACAACTTCCAAAAAGTAATAGTACACCTTGTTATGCCTTTGTTTTGTCTGTAGTAAAGTTTGAAAATTTATTGTTGTGTAAATTCTATAGTGAGAAGGAATTACTCAGCACCATTTGCACTCAGAAAGCAATTACCAACACATTGTTGTGTGGCCATGTTTCATTCACTACGCAATGTTACATGCTTAACACACTATACACAATGTACAGCATTTAACAGTGAAAACAGACAACTGAATCAAAGCACATACCACTACGCAAAAAAGGAGATACATTTCAATTCAAGCCTTATTAATATGCGGCCCTGAAACAAAATATGTTGATGTTCTATTGCAGAAAAGCAATACTCTTGAGAACAACAGTGACCTCAGACACTGCAGCACATATTGATTCTTTCTTATGCTGTCAAAGAAGCTATATTCCCACTATAGCAAAACAAAAAACAACAAAACTGATATGCCACATATTGAGGTCCTGTGAGTATTTTTTATGCTAGGCTATGAAATTTGGCACTAAATTTGGTGTACCTATTAGTGCTTTTAGAAAAAAAGCAGTGATGCCTCTGTTTTGCCAGCCAACTAGGTGCTCAAGTAACAAAAGGCCAAATGTACAAACACAACTGACGAAGGCTCTGTTCCAAAACAGTGTTTAATTAAAGTGCCTATTAACGCTGTCAGGAAGAAAACTTTTTTTGAACCCATGACCTTCTGATGAAGTTCCACTCTCATGATAGTATCAAACTAATTAACTGGGTTAAATAATCAGAATTTAAGAAGTTCTGTGCTCAGTTAATTGCTTTCTTGTTTTTGATGCAGCATGCAAGATGAGCATACTGTGCGTTCCGACACACACTCTTCACCTATACCTCCTCCATATCACCTTTATACTGTTAACACACTGTTGGCTTCCGCATTGCATTTCATTTTTTATCACTACTGTACAGTATACATTCAGACGTCCCCTCTGGGGTATTCTCAAATAAGTCTTTGTCAAGTACACCACAAACACAAGCATTTATGCTGCATTGTGTAGCTGGTGTGATCTGTTCTTCAGCAGCATAATGTATGTTTAAAACATGTTTTGATGCTGAAGCATGTGCCGCAATTCCCACTGTGGCCTCAGACAAAGCAACAAATAGTCAAATGGCTGTTTCTCATAGTGATACACACGTAGTCAAAGTGATACTTATACTAGGTACTCAATTATTTTCCTTGAGTAAAAGTGTCTATAACACATAAAACTAATAATCCATTAGCACTGAAATGTACTCGCACCTCAAAACCTAAAAGGTGAATGGTCTCTGAGAAGGCCACAACTGGAGAATGTAATTTTCTGAAATTTAGATAACTGACATCTTGATAATTTGTTTTTATTTTAATTTGTGAGCCTATAATTTTAAATTATACAAGTTGATTGATAAATACAGTGTTAATATACAACATTTCTTTCGGCACTATACCTGCTTTCTAGCTCTAACTGAATTAGTCATTTTACAAAAACACTTCCCCAAAAAACTGTAGATTAAGCTAGCATGCAGATTTGTGAGACAATTAAAGAACTGATTGCAAATGAGTTGGATGACATTTTCTTGGGCAATCTATTCAGCAGCAAAGAACATCAAAGCCAGACAAAAATATTACATTCAACCTTTCTAACATGCAATTAAATCACATTACTTCTGTGATGGTAATGTGATTTGTTACACTGTTGACTGATTACTCTGTGACATTCATTAACAATCTGCAATTTGCATGTCTTGCCATGCATTCATATGGCTCGTGTTTCTTTGTGTGATTTATGCCAAATGTGTGATTTATGGGGAAAAAATGATGGTTGTATTATAGTGAAGGGTTGCCATTGTGTGATAAAAGGACTGGAATTAAACAGTTGCTCAGATGTCAAACAACAATGTCCTAAAAGATGCTGCAATGCTAAAACCATGCATGGTGGCTGAACACATTTGCAGTGGAGATAAAGTACATGAACACACACATATACAGTATTTGATAGCTGCTCAGTACAGACAGACAGTCTTATGGCCACTGAGCAGATCTACCAGATAATTTAGAGGTTAAGTACCTTGCTCAAGTGTAGTATAAGAGTTGTTGCTAGAAAATGTAAGTGTACTTCAGAACTACTGTTATGCCCACTGTAGCATTTTCAAACAGAATGAAGATTGAAGACACAGGACAAGGTAAAGATCTGGCACATACTGTAGCTACTTTGTATTTGCATTTGTATTTATATATGTCCAAATACCCAACTTGCACCAGAGAAGACATGGCACCGACTAGGGTGCAATACCAGCTAAGGAGTTTACAGGGCACAGTGACCTTCTGTGCGTCAACTCTGACATGACATTTAAGAAATCCAGTAGTTACTACAAAAAGCCAATATAGACCATTACCTACTGAGGCAGTATTGTTAAACACTGTTTTAGTCTATTCAACTTCTTCTTCCAAGTGCATGGACCCCAAGATTAGCATAAAAACAGAATGGAGAAAAAAAGCCAGCGCACTGCTGACAGTGCATATAAATACACTGTACATTCAATGGGCTGAGATTAGAAAAATGTTATTCACATTACATAAAATGCTTACCTAGTGCAAAAGTACTCAAGTGAAAGGTCATCAGAACATCACTGTTTTCTAACTATAAGGGCTAACAGCACGTCCACGTATAAGGTGTAGTGTATGCAGTGCATTTGCACAGGAGCAGCAACTTTAGGAATGCTTTCCGGGACAGCATTGCTCTTTGACAAAGCCAATGCACAAATATTGTAGGAAGCCACGTTAAATAAAAGAAAATAGACTTGAAGCATAATAATACACATGTGTTGAGCTGTTACACAGCATGTGCAGACAGCTGAATTGATATTTGTTCGGTCACAAACATGTGAGATGGACTATTAAAATATAAACCAAAAGAATTGCATTAAAGGAGTAGTATGTAGGATTTAGTGGTGTCTAGAGGTGGCATTGCTGACTGCAACCCTGTGACCTAACCCTCTCCTTCTTAACGAGGAAGAAACTATTGTTGCTGCGTAATGCATAAAAAAAGTTTGTCCATGCCGGGCTATTATAGAAACATGGTGGTTCAACGTGGTGGACTCCAGGTGATGAGTCCTACTGACATTGTTAATCTCATGATTTTTTCCTTTAATGCCACCATGAGAGCGACATTTTGGTCCCCCGCAGGGTGTAATGCAATAACTTTTAATTAATGACCTGCCCATCAGCCTCAGCAGTACTAAATTGTGGAACATTATAAGCATCTGTAGACCCACTGCATCTGTAGATACAAAAGTCTAATTTTAAGGTAACAAAAACATAATGATTCTTATTTTCAGGTGATACAATGATACACAATTGAAAACATAGTTATGCATATTTTATTCAATTTCTGTCATATTCTCTAAGTAGAGCCCCCCAAAACAGATGATGCAACTACCCTGAACTTAGTTTACTGAATAGAGGCATACACATTTAGGTTAATTCTCAGTAATTATGTCTTAAACCCTATAATAGACTTTATATGTAATATGATATTGCATTTTAACTAATCATGACAATCTCATGGAGGTTTTCAGGTGAAAAATACACTGTTGTTCTATTCTATTTTCAGCAATTCATGTCTGCATTAACCTGTCT
This sequence comes from Miichthys miiuy, assembly GCA_036365135.1. NCBI lineage: Eukaryota > Metazoa > Chordata > Actinopteri > Sciaenidae > Miichthys > Miichthys miiuy. Next base: position 13,515,308 of record CM071618.1, read on the forward strand.
TTACCAGGGATTAACACTGAACCTCTCATGCACAAACGAGCCTTCAACAAGCAGCACAGAAGTGAGTAAGACATACTCACACACACACTTTACATTAGGTTGGTTTCACAGGATCACCCATTACCACCCTTTGAAGTGTCTGAGTTGCTAATGGTTTTGGATCCCCTTCAGAGAGAGTCTGCGGCCTGTCTGTCCATTAGCTGGCTGACACACTCTGCTGACTAAACACAACACTTTCATCTGCAAAATGAAGGGGTGTATGGAAGAGAGGAATGGAGGACAAGGGCAATGGATGTAGCCCTCTGAATTTGTGTGTTTCTGTATCTCTGTCTTTGTGTGTGTAATTGCCATGTTTTGTTTGAACAATCCAAAAGACTGAAAAAAGAGGAACAGTGAGGGCAGGGGACACCAATTATTCTCTCATTTAACACTTTTGGTCTGGTTAAACCCTTGATTAAGTACAGACCTTGATCCTTTTCAAATGGCCGACTGAATCAAAACTTTTTAAAAAGGTACTTTGTGCATTTGGTCTGAAGTAAGATTAAGCTAGGTATTTAATGGGTATTTTTAACAAAAGTATCCTGCAGCATGAGAAAACATACAGCACCTATTTTAAGTTATTAATCTGCACTTGACATCATCTGCATTAAACTGAATACCAACAGGCAGTCATTGGGTTTTAGGGCCAAAATGTCGGTGTCTTAAATTGGGGAATCTTGATACAGTCTCTTGCTAGTCAAAAAAGTTTATGGAGGACTGATACTTTTCCAGTCTGTTACATTATAATGAGCTGCCCATTTCATTTACATTTAGCTGGCAATTGGCAATTTGAGTTTATTTTCTGTTCCAACTAATGTGAGGTTAAGTCTAATTACACACTCGTATGCATTTAGACTTAGACTTGACTTAGAGGTACAGAGTGAAAGGTGTTTGGCTTATTTGTGTATTTTTGTCCAAAACACTGAAAAAAAAAAGGGAATAATTTGAAGAAAGGGAATTACCGAATACACACTCAATGAACCATTCACACACAAAATCAAGAAACATTTCATATTTGAACAAGACTGAAAATTAATTTAATTAATTCAGGTCTATTAAGCTACTAACCAAAAACAAACAGGACTGAAAAACTCGCTCAATCTTTCTTTCACCATGATGGTGTTGGAACCTAAATCAAAAAGCCAAATATTAAATAAACATGTTTTAAACTTTTGTGAGTTTATCAAGGAATGAAGAACTGAGTACATGTGATGTACTGTATACAACATATATAAAAAATAATGACAGTCTAAGAATGTTTAAAACCCTAAGAACACCCTAAGATTTGACAGCTGGAGAACAGCTGATGGGTTGAACACGAATGGGAGGGAACTATAGTGGAATAAAAATACTGGCCACTGCCATCTGCCGGCAAACCTGATTGCTTATGCTATGGACTGCCAAGGGCTAAAAACCTGACTACACACCTGGATGCACAGAGAGCAGTGGCTTCACATCCAGGCAAAGAATCAGACTGCACACTGAGCTTTTAGGGCAGCACTTTGCACTGTGTCCTTCAAAGAATGCTAAAGAGCATTCACCTCTCCTCCACTCTCACAGTCAATCGATAGCACACTTTTCTGCCTCCTTAGTAAAAAGCAAAGAAGACTTCTGCTGTACTGCATGTGTGTGAATGGATGTTGTTTGTAATTGTGCATTCCCCCAATCAGCCATGGACGTGTTACCAATGGATCAGTATATGTGTGTGTGTGCGCAACAAATACACATACATCCATTCATACTCAGACTTGCCCACAGGAATGAGAACGCTCACATTTTCTATCCATCACCCAGGCTGCTGAAATACAGAAGGATGGTAGGGTGCTGGCTGTGTAGATAAACCTATAAATCAGATTTGATGTTTCCTGTCTGTCTGCCTGCCCATTTGTTTGTGTTTGTGCGTATGTGTGCTGCTCTGCCATGTATTCGGCCAGCATGGCTGTTCATCCCAGACACAGATTAGAGAGCTGAAACTGATCTGTCATCAGCCACGCTGTAATCCCCTACATGTTGGCCACCATCATTTCATCTCTAGACAACTGATAGAGATGCCAGCAGACACAACAAACATTTATTATTAAGTAATGATATTAAAAATAATTCCCAAATATTTCCTTTTGGGATCACAATTTGGAAATTTGAAGCATACAATGAATTTCAATGGTGAACACTCATTAACCAAGAGTTAAATTGGGACTTAATGAAATTACAAATTAATCAAGTGAGCTGCTAGAGGATTGAACTAACGCGATCTACAACTGTGTTGCTGTATTTAATGTTGTCATTGTGGCACTTCTAGTAGCTCTACATTAAGCCCATTGTTAAAAAAACAAAACACACAGCACATGTTGATTAGTAATTTGACCTATTTCAACAAAGGGCAGGATTTAACCACAATTACTGGTCAAGAGAATATTAACTGAGTGTATGTGTGAGGCACAGTGGCAGAAAATAAACATATCTAAATACAGAAACACTCTCTGGTAACCTAAATTCTTAACTCTATTTTTCATGCGCAAAATGTGGTAATTCATTGGCCATAGTTCTTCCCCTAAAAGAAGCTGCCGCACATTTCTTTGAGCCAGTAACTACAGTGGTAGAGTTTGCAGTGACAGAAATCACTGACTCCTAAAATGCAGGCAATACAACAATCTAATTTAGACACTTTCTAAACTGAACTAGTTGGTTAATAAAGGGCAAAAGGCGCTAGCATAAGAAATCAAGGACAGCTGAGTTTCTAAAAGTGTCTGTCATGGACCAATGGCCTGACATATTTCTGGTTCTTCAAAGTAGACTCCCATCATAACTTGGTCATGTAGCTTGTTGCTTAACTGTGCCATTTGTTAGCGGATCTGTTACACCTGTAGAGGTATTACACATGTTTTTTTAATAAAATAGTCCATACTCACAATCAAGTTCAAGATGTCTGTGAAGGAATTCCAAGCAGAACTGAAGCCACTCTGAATGCAAATGCTGCCCCCGTTTTCTTGTCTGTTATTTTCCTTTCATTTGCATTTAATGTTTTTATGCAGTTTTCCTTTCTTTTTTATGATTTTAACACATTATGTAAAGCACTCTGAATTCCCTTTGTGCATGAAATATGTTATACAAATAAACTGCTTTATTTTATCTCAATGGTGCAAAACAAGAAACTGGTACTAAACAGATCCATGTGTGAGATGAGCTGTGGGGCCAGCATCGATGCCATGGTCAGCAAACCAATTCTTACTGCTTTAGTCCAGTAAACTTGTTGTGTCAGTGTTGCCTAGACCTGATAATCTAGACAACTTGAGGGAGAGCTTAAGTGTACTGGGTACAGTCTGCCAGATAAGGTGAGACAAATTGTTTAAGCAAAGCCAGATGACCAAGATATGAATGGGGAAGCAATGTGAAATGAGACAGGGACATGGTGACATTAAGTAGAGAGAAAGAAGAATGAAGTGGGTAGAGTAACAGGCAACCTGAGTGAATAAAACAGTCTGACGAGCATATAGACAGAGACAGATGGGGACCAGGAGAAGGAGAAAAAGACAAAGAAAGCCACAGTGAAAGAAAAATATAGAAGGAAGCAGAGAGAAGGCAGGTGAAAGAAAGGTACAAAGAGGAACCAGTGACCCCTGTCTGACTAATCTTAGCTTACACTGTAACAGCTCCTTGAACCAGAGCTAATGGACCACATCCACACCTAACCTCAACTCTCTTTTTCTCCACACAAAGCTATTTTTTATTACACAAGTGTCTACACCTACACATCCACCTAGCCTCTAAACACAGTGATGACACGGACACGTACTGTACAAGTGCAAACGGTGGCAGTGGCAGGTCACATCAGCTGTTGTTAATTAATGTTGATTCTGTGAATAACTTGATGACAGGCCAAAATTAACCTTGGCTGCTGTTGTTGTGGGATCTCTGCAGGCTGGTTCCTCTGCTCTGCCAATTATGAGGTAAAATAAGAATTACTCTGTAACACCACTGTACAACCATGAGTGTTTCTGTGGTCCCAACAAATCAAACTGCATGATGTACCTTCTCTAGTGGATAACATCAAACGTAAACTTTCATTCATGTCATATTAATAATGAAAGCTTTTCACCTTAATAGTTTATTTAGAGTCAGGGCCTTCAGTATTACAACTAGCTCAAGAAAAGTAATGTGGGCCACATTTAGAAGGTTCCAAACATTCATATACATTCAAGATTTCGGTAAATATAACTATTAGACTCTATATTGGCAGATAACCAATATTTAATTTAATAAGGGCTCCGATCAGGATTGCAGCCAAAAATACATGAACACACACACACACACACTGTTGTATGAATTCTAGTGTTTGTGGCAATCCTGCTAGAGGTTGTTCCAAGACTCTGCAAAAGACCAGTCACACACACATACGCACACACAATGCATGCAACCACACATTAAGAAACATCTTTTTGCACACTCAAATTAATTTCTTCTTTCTTTCTGACATGCACACACACACACGTCCATTTAAGCACGACAGGAAGAACCACAATGAACATGTCCATTTACAGTAATAAGCAACAAATCCAAACATACATGCACATAGATGTATTTCTCATAAAGCAAAGTCTACTGGAAACACTGGTGTGATTTTAGCAGAAATGTTGTTCGTATTAAACAATGCAGACAACTCCTTTGTAGTTTCATCCCCTCTTTATTTTCTCTCCTAGTTTTATTTCCACAAACACATGTATTGTAGTCACACACACACACACACACACACACACACACAGGCTGGACATGGACACGCATATATCGTAGCTTCACTATACCGAAATATAGATACACACACAGGGACATACACAAGTTATGTTTTCCAAGTGACTAACTGGCTACAGTATGTTCCCATTCTGTCTCTGTGGTTTTCCTTTGAGTCTGAAGAAAAAAGGAGGAGTGTTTCTTCAATAGAAGTAGCCCCAAAGATTAATTCACTTAATCTTGGGCTGTAAATGGGGTATTCAAGCGGCTTAAAAAACAAATTGAATGCAAAGGCTGCGAGTAATAACAACATTTGTCTTAGCTCCAGCACAATGCCCTTTTCCACAGCACTCTTCCACATGAGCTGGTGGCTAGATTTCCAACATCCATTATGACAGAAAAGGACTTGTGGATATGCACATGCACGTAGATGCACAGTCTGACAAACACACAAACTTCTCTCATACATACACACATTTAGAATATGCTACCTACTATATGGAATGACAGAGAAATAAGAAAAAGAGAGTGAAAGACAGGCATGGTGGGACTCAGTATCTATGAAGAGAGTGTGGCTGTGGCTGTGGCTGTGGGTGTGTGTGTGTATAAGTCAGACAGCTGAACAGATGTTGTGCTGCAGTTTTTAATGTGTAATCCCCAGATTCATCATGTTACCAATCAGGCATGTGGAGATCAAGGGTTAATGTAGCAGAATATAGGTTAAACTCAAAGAGATAGACGAGCAAAGCAACAGTTTAATTTTCCACTGATAATACACTTAAACGCAACTCTATACGTCAAGATTGGAGCTATTTATTGACTAGATCTCTGGCAAATTATTGGCTAATGACTTAATAATGTATGATTATTTTTACATGAGAAATAACTAATTCATGTAATTAGCTAGTCTCATTAAACGACTGCACTCACCATGTAATGTACTTACTATGACAAAATAATGTATTTTTTCATGCCATGGGTCTAAGTTATTTAGGCCATAATTGGTGTCTTGCAAAAAGAACATCTCTTCAATTAGTAAAACTCTGATCTAATTTGAAGATAGCTGTTGATGAAGAGCAGTGGACATACTGAATAGACAGTAGTACAGTATCATACAAAATCACATTATGACACACATACACCTATCTGAAGTTCTGATTATCGCATGTTTTTTTATTGATAGGCAATAATTAAGTCTAATGATTTACATGGTTTAATCAGTAAGATGTCAGCTGGGGAATAATCAGTTTGGATTTGAAGCAAACACAAAATATATATGTGCATTCATAGCAGTTTTACAATACTTGCAATAATGTGGCACAGGTGATGAAAACAGGCCAAAGGCACCTGAATAGAAGAGTTTGCCCACCACATCATCACCTTGGATTCAGTCCCTGGCTGTGGCTACATTTAAAGTTAAAACACAAAATTTCAAAATCACAAATTTCTCCAATGAGTGTTGTGTCACCTCACTTGATATGAAAAAGATTATTAAAAAAATGGGCAATAATGGGACTGCTTTGGTCATATCAGATTTGTCCCACATTATCCAGTAAAAGAGCTTTATAAATAAATCTGAAGCAAAAACAAACAAACAGGCATTGCAGTTCCAGAATCTTGCTTCATTTAACATCTGCAACATCCACAGTAATTGTTGATAAGGTTGAGAAGTTTGGAAGGCTGGAAAGTAACATCATCATCTACACCTTTGGCATAGTTTGCTGATGTGGCACATTCGCCTGCCCAACTCAAATGACTCCCAGTGGATTTCCAAACTAAAATCGTGTAGCAAAAACTGAGCTCCTGAGATTTCAGCTGGCTTTGCAAAGTTAGTCTTTTAAGGCTCAATGAGGTTTAGCCCCAAGTTATAGCTCAATATGAACTGAGGTTAGCAGAGCATCGCCTTATATGTTCTAGGTTACAACAGATTATTTCATTTCATTCTAAAACAATGTTTTAATTTCTGAATTTGATTTGGTTTCATTTTAAATCAGCTGTTTTTTACCTTATGTATCCTCTGACAGTCTTCATACAGTGATTTCTATAGAGACAAATTTGAAATGATGAGGGATAGTAGTACTACAATAAGGACATGTTATGTGGATAACTAAAAAAGCAAGTGCAGTATTAGGTGACATAGTCAGGTTCATCTCTGACTAATGTACTGGCTGCGCAGTGATGCAGCTACAGATTATAATAACAACGATAATATTGAATGACAAGGTGTCGGAGAACATCCTCGCCTCCTGACCATCTTTCCTCGAGCTGTCTTTCCTCATCCTTCCCTCTTTTCTGATAAATGCTGCCTCCTACTCTAAATGTCCCTCTCTCTCAACTCAGAGACCCTTGTCTAACGAGGTAGACAGATTCTGACGGGTTCTAATGAGAACACATTCCACTAGAATAACTTTCAGATCCTATAATTAGCAAATGCATACACACAAACACACACTTATAGTGTCTCATACAGAGAAATGTACGTGCACATATTTGCACCTTCAGATGCAGAATTACCCAATTACACACTCGTTTTGACAGTTCCCACTGTGGGTTCACTTTCAAGTTAATGTGTGTGAAGTCAGTAGCATTCAATGACCTGGACAGTTTTGTGTGTGTGTGTGTGTGTGTGTCTGAGGAGGGCAAAGAAGAAAAAAAAAAAAAAAAAGAGTTCATCTGTGTGAACTGCGTGGTGCAGTCTGTGTGTGTGTGTGTATGTCCATGTTACGTTACTGACATTGTTAAGGGAATTACGCTGCATGACTTGTCAGTGTACATTTGTATCACTTGGCCTTGCTCCCATGATGAAACATAGATAGCCTTGCAGTAGTTTTCACATCCAAGAGAGACATTTCAAGGAAACTGATACTGAGCAGTATAAGCATAAAGAAAACAGTCATAGTGCTCTGACGGCATGTTTCTTACTTGTAGATGTTTTCTATACTTGAGATCTGTGACATGTATTATCATGAAAATTGTTAAAATATCATTTTCAAGTCAAATTCATATCCATTTATTATGGGCTGCTGTGAACTAAAGCAGATCTGATTCCTTGTGCTATGAAAGTAAAGTGCTTTTTGAAACAGTGGCTTATAGGTCAAGCATTTTTGTCTCAAAAGCACTGTCATGAATTCATGTTAATTCATGTCATTTTAGAGTGCTAAAATATTCACACAATGGACAAGCAAAATTTTAAGAGCTGAATGAGACTGAAAGAGGAGACTGCAGTGTGGCTGAGTCTGGCTGGGATCCATGTCAGTCTGGTTGTTGCAGTGGTCACACACACACACACACACACACAGTTTGAATGAGCGTGCACAAGCAGACACATCACATTACTCGCTTAAAAAATGGCTAGTGGGGACTTTTTTTTATCAAACATATTTGTAATCAGGAATGTAACGAGAAGGGAACAGATTGTGAGGAGAGAGAATAGATGGATGGAAGAAGATGAAAAAATACAGGAGGGGGGGCAAGTGATTATGGCCAGATGATAAAAACCACTGAGAAGAGCCAAGTAAGGATAGAAAGAATTAGAGATAGTTAGGGACAAGCAAAAGGGCAGGAGGCAAGCAGAGGAAAAAAAACTGAATCAAATGATAAGAGAAAGACTGGGGAATCAGAGGACTAAGGGGGAGGTGGAGGGGTAACAAGAGGAATCATCAGGAGCAATTAGGGATGAGAGAGTTGGAAAAAGGGACTTTTTTTAAATAAAAAAATTTGATTTTTTTAAAAAAGAAACAAAAAGACAGACGAAAAGAACAAGAGCTATAACAAGAATGAGCAAAAGAGGCTGAGGGAGATATATTGAAAACAGAAGGAGTGCAAAGGAGCAATAGATTAAAAAAAAAAAACAGGAGGAAGAGAGCAATTTAGACTGAGGAGGAGGACAGGGTGGAAGAGAAAAATGGCAGTGCAATTAACAACTAGACCTTGTTTCCTAGCTCTGACTCACTTGACTCAATGCCTGATAAATCTACCACATAGACGTGGACAAACACACACACACACATGCCCAAAACACAGGCAGGAGCACACATATAAATACACAGGGGCCAAGCAAAGCTAAACACCAAGTATTGAGCTGATCTAATCTGAGCCAAACCAGTCTGCTTCCTCCAGCCTAATCCTATTATTACCACCCCCTACTGGGAGCACACACACACACACACACACACACACAATACAGCCATCAGGTTTACCTGCATGTTAAAGTGTTGGTTTTGAAAAAATTATAGACTCCACATCCACTAGCATTATGTGACTATTAGGAGTTAGTTCATGAGATAAGCAATAGGTAGTGCCATGATGGAAAACTAGAAAAAGACAATGCATAAAGAACATTTGTGCTAGCGATAGGATGCAACTAAATACCTTAATTTTGTTTCACGCAGTATATAATAAATTAAACTGAAGAACAGAAAATACTGTCTTACCCTGCGTGGCGCTGGAGGTGCAACCAGACTGATGTCTATGTCAAATGGCTTGGCATGCTTAATAAGATAAGAAAAGGCTAATCTGATTCTATATCAGACAGGCTCTAGGGGCATTCCATTTAGCCACCCACAGTGTCACTAACACACTGACTTAAAGGCACATCCTTTACTTTTCACACACTGGTGCTGAGAATGTTAAAAAATGTAAAGCCTGCCCTTTACACTGGAAGTGATGAATAGCAGTGGTGCAGAGCAGGCGAGTTAAAGGCTGATTAAAGAAAAGATTTGCTCATTTTGCGATGAGGTTAAAGTAAACTGTTAACATTGAAGAATGTTGTACGAAGGTGCAAAATATCTGTGCATAGAGAACATACTGTCACACATACATACAGTACACTATATGCTTTGAGCTGATGTTTCCCACGTGAACCATCTTAAATCAGAGAAACGTGATAATCTGAATTGCAAAACGTGTCATTATAAGACATCATAATACTGTGGGTGGTGAGAGACCTTGCCACAGACACACTACAACAACAAATTTACATATTGTACAGTGACAAGTCATTAGAGCCTGCAGCTAAAGTACAACAAGGACAAACGCAATCTACTTTTCTTCAGTTGTAAAGCTTTCATTTTGGTTTGCAGACAGTGACCAATAGTAAACTCACAATTAATTTAAAAAAATTGGGTGTGGTTGTGACCCTGAGTTTAAATTTCTGAGTGTTCTTATACACACACACACACACACACACACACACACACACACACACACAGTGTCTGTGCATATTTGTTTAATTTTGTTGGACCGCAATAGATGTGAAGTGATACTGGAATGCAACATAAAACTGACACATGCCTTAGACCAGTTTGCATAGGAGAAAATCCCTGGATTACATGCAATCATTTATAGAACCATACATGCATTAGCATATAAATGAACATGCAAAAGCACAAAAACTCACATACAAAGGATGTGATGTGTATAAATCTATCCCCATTGGAGCACATACCTTATAGAATCATTTTCAGTGTGCACATGGGACTCTGTGGGTCAACCAGTCCATTGACCTTTAGTGAGAGTATGTTCTCCCCAGTAGGATGGAAATGTTACTCTTTTTTAGTCCATGCCTTAGACCATTGGTCACAATGACATTGTCTATTCCGCTGAGTGTTTCGCATCTAGTCTGAAGAGGGATAAAGTCAGCACTCAGATTTAAGTTCAGTGCCGGAGCTGCTGGTCCGATTCAACATGCTATTTGTATGACTCCAGCTCTCTTTGACTTTCTCTCTCACACTCAAACATACACATATACTGGCTTGCCTCCCATCTTGCAAATCCTGATCAACACTTTGATATTCATGTTGTGTTGTCTGACATTTTGTGATGCGACAGACAGACAGACAGACAGACAGACAGACAGACAGACAGATAGACAGATAGACAGATAGACAGATAGACAGATTCAACAACCTTCCTTAAGTCCCCAGCTGAAGTTTCCTTCAACAATACACTGAATCTCTGTATCACTGAATCTCAATACACTGACCCAGTCTCATCTGGCAATTGATGGGAGCAAGAGGACTAAGGATTTCCATAAGGGGATCAATAAGTCTTAGAAATAAAGTGTTGTCACTGTGGCAGCTATTTACTGGGAGGTCGCTTTTATGAACAACAGCTTTGGAAAAGAAAAACTCCCTGCCCATCTCCTCTAACTCTCCTTTCTCTACTGTAGCACTCACTGAGCGCACACGCAGACCTGTCTGTGTACGTGCACGCGCAAAGGGCTCGTGGTGGCGTCTCCTCGCCGTTGTCTGTCGGATGGGATGATTAATGAGGCGCGTCCCCGGACACATTCATCCGGGACCCGAGAAGCCCTGGCGATCACCGGGGGAATCAGTCACACCGGCTCAGTCACCGTCAGCAACGTCGAAAGACACCGAACCAAGTGTGGATGATTCCAGGAAAATACGGAACCAAAGATAACTGGACTTTTAAACGATAGATAGCATCAATAATTGCACACAAAAGCTTAGAAATATCAGGAAGATGGTACGTTTTAATCAATATCACAGGAAATACCACGAGAAGAGATTAATAAGCACAGCATAAACATCCAAAATGTCAATTACAATATAAGACGACAAAAATGTGCAATGTCAGGCAATGTGTGAATAAACTCTTTATACTAAAATGACAGGTTGTTATTAGTTAGTGGGGGAAAAAACATCATCCTTGTCAATTCCAAGTCTTGAACTATAAAATGAGGGGCTTTCACCGGAAAAATGATTATCATCTAAGTTCCCTTCAAGTATTCCAGTGAACGTTTGCCAAAAAATAAAGTTGGCCAAAATAGGCACAGACCGGGGATAACAGACTAATCAGAATTCAAACTGCATAGAAACTTAATGAACAATCTTAATCAGACTGCACAGGCAAGAGACGAGGCAAAATTAGACCTCTTCATGTACCTCTGGGTCACTGACAGCGAAGACTCAGTTTTCACAGAGTCTACTAGACAAAACAAAAACGTGCAGATTCAACAAAGATCTGTTTGGATTTAATTTAGGAAAATTCAATTCAATGGTCTGAAAATAAATGCAAATGTTTTATATAACGTTAATCCAAAGAAATCCCCGATATGGTAAAAAAATAAAAAATAAAAATAGTCTAACATTTGTGAAATTGTTTCAAACTGTCTCTCAAATGCACTCTGCCACATGACAAACTGCACAAAAAACAGCAAACCACAACTGGCACACTGAAATGTTATTCAAGCTCTTACTGGAAGCCCTGAAAATCCATGGTCAAAGCCACCTTACGGGCATGAAATCCTGGGTGCTAAAATCAATGGACCAGAAGTCCTAAACGGTTAACACGTGTAGGACTGAAGCCCGAGAGCAACCCCGCACTCTCTACCTTTCTCATGAGCAGCCTGGCTCTTAAGCTCCCGTGAGCCCCAGCTGGCACCACCGAGGGGAACCTGCAGCCCCGCCGGTAAACGCACCGCCTCTGCCTCTGCTGTAGGCTCGGTTTGCTTCCCACACCGTATGCAGAATCGCCCGCTCAGCGCCGAGAGACACATCCAAAGACTATGAATAACAACTTACGGGTTGTTGGCAAAGCTCCGTGCACTCCGTTGACGTGGCTGAAAATCCACAAAGCGACCGGCAATAACAGCCTCAGTCCCAGGGCAGGACGGTGCCGGTGCATCTTCACGGCCGGTGTGGTCGCAGCAGAACGGGAGAGGGAGAGGAAACACTCAGACAAAAACAGCCGGGTGGTGGTAACGCCAGTCGGTCCTTCAGACTCGGTTCGCAGTTGAGGACTGGCGAAGAGGAGCCTGACTGCACGGACTCTCTCTCACTCTCTCTCTCCTCTCTCTCTCTCTCTCGCGCTCTCTCGCGCTCTCTCTCCAATAAAGAGATGATGTAAAGAACGCGCCGACAAACAGACTGCCCTGTGCTTGCAAACGCACGGCGCTTCTCTCTCTGCAGCTCTCTCGCCGCCTTATTTAGCGATTCCTGGATAAAACAAGACAACAACAACCGTATCCCCAGCTGCGCAGGACGAGAATGACGGTCTGCGACTGTAGTGTGTACAGTAGAGGCTCCAGTAGTTCAGGGAGGCATGACTGCGCGCAGCTCAAATCCACTCAACTGATTTCTCCTCTCCAGCGCTCTGGTGCGCTGTCCGTGCTGAACTTATCTCAGTCTTTCTGTCTCCCTCTCTAAATGTCTTTCCGTTTCTCATAGCCAGACAGTGCCCCCCTCCTCTAGGTGGTGGTAGCCTTGCACTCAGTGCATTCAGTCTACTCTTACAGCAAAAGCTTTTACTACATGCTTTCTTTGTAAGAAAAAAAATGCTTTTAGCGTAGTAATGAGGTTCCGTTAATAAACAGTCTTGAACATTTGTGCCGCATAGTTTCTATTAGTTAGTTTGTGCTACAAAAATGTCAGAGATGAATGAGTTCACAAAATGTTACATTACTTTTGTTACATGTTAATTTAGAGATTATCTATCAACTTGTTCTGGCATGTTACTGGGTAGCAGAAGATATGCTTTAGGCAGCCTGGAGAAGTGGATATACTCTTAATTTATGCCACACACATTTTAAAGCAGCTTGTCCAGCAAAGGATAAACACCCTGCATTATAAACAGTGACATGTAAGACTACTCTTGCACCCAAAAATGGGCCAGCAGCATTTACACAGTGGGAGTTATGATCATTAGCCTACAATATTAACATTAACCACAAAAGAAGTGCAGATTATATTATATTATATTATATAAGATAAATACTGATTCACAAACAGGTGAGACAACTACATAATTATGCACATGGAGTGAAGTATTCAATATTCAATAACTCCTTAGAAGTGAGTATACCCAATGTTGACTGAAAAATAAGTAGGTATACTCTCTATATTGCACTTATTGTACAATCAATATATACTCAATGCATAATCAGAAACAAAACAGTGTTTGTAGAAGTAACATGTTTATTGAAAAATATATTGTCAGCAAAGAGCCATCTATATCAACCTGGCACATCTCAGGTTTTATTCCTTTACACAAGCTGAAAGTTTGCAAGTTTCAAAATCTTTAAAAGGGACCAGAGCTGAGTTTGGCTGGGCTAGTCAATGACTTACATCCTTGATATAAAGACGTTGCACTGGTTATTTGGCTCTATGGGTGTTGAATATGACAGAAATTTTATGTTCCCAAGAAACAAATTCCTTAAGTATTGAACTGTGTTTGGCTGCTTCCATTTTTGGAAGCTGCACTCCTGAGCCTTGTCCTGCAAAACTTCTTTTTAGCCAAACTAAGTTCTTTCAGTTTGAACTGTTGGTTCATGGCAAATCTGCTGGTTGTCTTTTTTTGCCCAGTGTGGATGCATGATCAGCTCTAGAAGACTAGACTAAATGTGTAGACTCTGACTGACTGACAGCTGAGCTCCCAAGTACTTGGGAGAGTGTTGTATAACTTGTTTACCACTGCCTCTGAACTGTAGGAATACTTCCTTTAGTTTTGTTCTTTCAGCATGAAAAATTGTCAAGTACTGTACACCTCTTTATCACTTTCCACTGAAATGATGGTGATTCATTTCTGGTTGTGGTGTATTTTATTTAATCAAAATATCCTTCAGAAGCTAGTGAAAGAAGATGTTTTCATAATGACAAATTGCCTTCCATATCCAGTTGTGCATCTGTGACTATCATGTCTCAGTCATGTCTCAGTCACTCTGTCCAGAACATAATCTTTAATTATCATTACTGTGGGGATCATTTTTCTAAATGAAGAAAATGGAGAATGAAAATGGGAAATTCATATTCAACAGACAGCTCCATTAGTAGCAATGTCTTATTTGTTTATTCAAATGAAGGATTTCCTATTACAGTAAGCATGCTATCATCATGGATGCTGGGCCATGGGTCAAAAACTCTTTTTAGATTATCAGTTACTCCTGTACAAAGAGAAATGTTAATGTCTTTCATGAAGAATCTATGTAATTTATGTACTACTACATAATTTTGCTCTTGGTGTATAATTTGTTTGAAATGAAAAAGATGAAGCAAATTAGGTGTCGGCTGATCCTTTTGAGCAAACTGATTCACGTCCTTTAAAAGTAACAGAATAAACGCAAATTGTTCAAGTTATTTTAAAAAAGGACTACAGTGATTACATCTCTAGAAGAACATGGCTAATGCTGGATCTGTTTCAAAAAGGTACACTATACCTATGTAAGCTATAGCTCCAAATCTATGCCACAGGCTGTGCCTTAGATGACAGGTAGCTAGACATTTAACTACAGGTTAGTGTTATTGCAGCCACGAAGATACCACTTGGGGACTGGTAGTTTGTGTTTCCTCCTACAAGTTTCTGTTGCCAGTCGAGATTGATCAGAGTGAATACAACATGAAGCATGTTGGGAAAAAGCTGCAACTTCTCCTTTCCAAAAACACACATCTAACAAAACAATCTCCACTACAAACCTTCAACTAACCACAAAGTGAATGAAAGAATGTAAACACAGCTACTGTGGGGAATATAGCTAAAGCCTGATCACATAAGATTCATCTGACTGTTGCTGTTATAGTGTTATCAACGGGTGAAAACCAATGCTGAGCTATAAATCAAAACCTATGCCATATGAATCTATGGCAGGACTCCCAGGTATAGATGTAATGCTTATAATGTTGCACATTTTAGTGCATTATAGTGCAACATGTTAAACTAAATTAAGCTGCATTCATTCAGTACAACTAAGGATGATGGAAGTGTCATTAGTTACATTTTTAAGTTACGTAGTTACGTTTTTGCAATACGTCCAGAATACCAAAATGTCAAATTTCATGATAATCCATCCAATAGTCGAGACATTTCGCTCAAAACTACAAATGTCAACCATATGGTGGCACTACATGAAAAGTCAGGAGATTAGTCCATTTAGTTGCAGAAAGCAAATATACTGTATACACTGAATCTTACTGCCTTTAATCATATTGCATAGTCAAGTAAATACATACAAACAGAGCGCTCCTAGAAAAAAAAAAAGACCTTCTTTAGGTCAGAGAAAGCTCAGAGTTAAAATTTAAATAAGTTTAACAACATCTCAAAAGACTCCAGAGGAAGCAGATGTGGGGTTATTTTTAAAAAAGTGGTGCAGGGTTTTTTACAGATTCTGGTTACAATATCCCTGTAGGATACCTTGTATTTGTTAGAAGGGATTACAATTGCCTGTTTTCATATTGTATGCTGAGTCAGACGCTGTGATATCGTCACGGTGAAATGTTATTTTATTAATAACATATCAATGCAATTTACTTAAGTAATTTCTCAGACAGGGCTGCAAAGTCAGTAAGACTCATCACCTGGGGACCATGAATGACTGCACAGAATTTCAATTTCAATCTATCCAATTGTTGGTGAGATATTTCAGCCTGGGCAAAACGGGTAACTGGCAGAGCGAAGATTGACATTCACTGAGCCACAATATCAAGTGACTTCCTTTCTGTGGTCAGGGATATGTCAAAGAATAATCTTCTTCACATACTTTTTCTCTATTTTTTTGTTGTTTTCCCCAGTGTCTCCCTCCACTGCCTGTTGATTACTTCATCCACCCCTCGACCATGCCTTTTGCTGTATGACAGTGTTCTGTCTTCACAAGGACTGCAAATGGGTTTGTCAATATGTCATGCATGGTAATTTACAGCCATCATTCATCTCATAAAAAAAGAGTGATGACTGATGGAGCTTAGATTTTGAACAAAATAGTTGATGACAGCAGTGATGAATCTCCTGAGTGAGGCTGTTTTGTTAAGTAAAATGCTTGTGAGAAAGGAGCGATTTCCACAGCCAGCTGCTATCCTGGCTGCTTCCCTGCTTATCTATCCACCATGAGACCAGGAAAATAAGACTCTATGCTGATGTTATGCACTGTTTTTGTGGGATCTTTAGACGCCTTTATCTGTCACAAACAATATGAGGAAATGTCTGCTGGGCTAAACCATTCTCTTAAGTAGAGTTTCTCTAGAGAGGTCAGAACAGCAAATGAGAGGAATTTACTGTGAGGATAACATGCATTATTACAGATCCTGACTCAGCACAATAAAGTAGACTCTCAATAAAAAGTTAAAACACTGGACTCTATTTAATATACACTGGAGAGGAAATGATTGGATAAACAATGTAAGTGGTCTAAGGTGAAAAAATAATTCATTGTTGAAATACCCACTAAATTGGAGGGTTGGAGAATGATGTGACCAAATTGCTACCCCAGGGAATTCAGGAGTGGTCTATAGAGTGATTCACTGCTGTGAGAAAGCGAAAGAAAGGAACACACGAATCCATCCTCCACAATTTCATCAGGAACCCCTATTATTGAGTTATAGTGGCAAACTCAACAACAAAGTAGGATAAAACTACCCATTTTATTTGATGTACAAGCTTTGTTTCAGGCATCTCAAGTAAAGAAGGAACCCGTCTCACTGACATTAAAAGTGGAAGAGAAGTTTCTTTTCGCACAAAGCTCTATGTTTCATTGCTGCAATAGGCAAATGTTTTGTCTAAATGACCACCAAAAGTTATCTCATGACACTTTTCATACAGAGCAGGTCTAGACCGTACTCTTTATAATATTATTTACAGAGACCCAACAGTTCCTCCACTCACCATTTTACGTGCCATTCCTAAACATAACGCATCCCATAACGCAATTTTCAATGTGATTTACATACATAAATGTATAAAAATACAACGCTTCATATTATGTTACCCTTCATTTCTAATTGGTTAATAAATTATAGCTGAATCTATTTCACCCTCACACAACACACCAGCATGCACCCTGATACAGAGGAACCATAATGTGAATGAGTGGTTTTAACAAAATGGGGTTAGAAAAGCAAAATTTTCACGTTGTGGGGTTGCTTGTGCAATTTGCTGGCTTACTATGTCCTTACCTTATTAGACGAGCAATCAGAAGGATGCAGAGCCCCTGCCTTGAACTCACTGTAGACAATGTTGCTGTTGACTGGACGTCTGCAGACTTTAGAGTAGTAGTCGTGTGTAGAGATGCTGCCTTGCTCCCTGACCTGCACATAGTAGTTAGCAATTATTTATTTGTAACAGGTATATTCCAGTGAACTCTTCAGGGTGAAATCAGATGTTCTGTGCCACTAAAGACATTTAAAAACAAAAATGACATATTTCCCAAACTGAGATTGTCGCAGCCAGCTGAAGCCTACAGCATAACAAAATGATGAATGTACATTTATTGCCACTGATTACATTCAAATTACAAACTACATCTATTTTCCCGTAAACAGGACACAGTACTGCTCAGATTAAGATCCATATTTTAACATAGCCTCCCCTTACTAGAATAGGAGCAAGAGTCACTTCAGTTCTTTAATGATAAATGTGTTTTACCGTGACTGTGCTTTTTGCAGAATATCTAATCAGTGAGATGACGAGATGTATATTGCTGATGCTAAACATAATGTAAGTACAGTAATAATATAAAAAATATTAAAACTTACTTGCAGCAGACTGAGGGCTGTGAAGATGCTGTAGCTGTTCTCTTGAACTGCAAGTGTAAATCAAACATAAATACATCACTTGCATATCTGATCCATTAAGCCCTATTGTTGATGTATATATAAAGTCATTATTCGTACTCTGCACTATCTGTGAGAACTTATGAGTGTTAAATGACTCAAGGGCAAATATAAGTATCAATAAACATACCTGCATGCAATGTTATGTGGTAAAGCCATCAATAAATGTTAATTCTATTACATACATATCTATTATACAAACCACAGTATTAGAGCTCTATCTTTTAATAAAACTACATAGCCTCGTTGGTTTGCCCCTCACCTGTCTATTCATCTTCAGCTAACACTTTGACTGTCAAGAACACTTTGCCATTAGGGGGGGAAAAAAAGTTCTTCAGACAGAGAGAGACATAGTAAAAAAAACACTTATTCACTTAAACCAGACCTGTTATTTCTCACTCAGGTTATGACTAAAAGCTCTAAAAGCTATTTAGCAGACTGCGGCTGACAGAAAACACATCTTCTTAATAATCTGTGGACATCCTGTAAACATGCAAATAATAACTTGAGTAAAGATAGATCGAAATGTTACGATCTTGAAGATATGATATTCATGTCTATTAGCTGTTACTGAACTGACAGTCGGGTTTTCCTACTGCAAACCTTTTAATTTGTCATATTAGCAAAAGCACAGGGGTAACTAATATCATTAGTTTGCCTTTTTCCCCCGTTTAGATATGCGAATAGAGACACCAGTGAGAGAGCATCCACAATACCAGAGTCCTAATTGACACACCTGAATGCAGCTGATTAATGTGATTAGTTACACCTGTGTTTGACAAGTTCAACACGAGAAAGCTAATATATAAGACCTGCTAACATTGGGTAACCATATTTTTTTTATATATAGGTATTACAAAAACTAGTTGCTGATAAACCCTAAATAACCTTGAACCTCTTCTCACAGGCCAGTACTGAAGCCACAAGAACATGAGCACTACACTTAAAGCTAAAGGGGGCTGTCAGCTTTCCAGCTAATAAGAGCAGACGTGTTAGCTAACATAACGTCAGTATTAACTTCTCCAACAAACAGACAGTTGGCGCATGACAGTACCTCTATGTTGTGCTTTGTTTTCCAGTTCTTCTTTCTGCTCCACCTTGCACACCTGACAGCCTGGACATGATGCAATGCAATGATGCAACAAGCAAACAGTGTCTGCGTTTGGGATTTTCTCCTTCTCCTTCTTCTTCTGTGGTGTTCTTCAACATGACTCTCACGCGTGCAGGCTTTTCCTACTTCCTCCTATCACCTAACAGGTAAAAAATAAATAAATAAATAAAAATTGCCAACAAGTATGTGGACACATTTCAGACTGACGCACAGTTAATTGTGGACAATAGACGTCAGCGGTCAATTTTTTAGTCAGGCAAGTAGTGATAAGGGTGAGCCGCTTGAAAAATCACTCCAAGTGTAGCATGTAATGTCTCTAAGTGACCTGCGTAAGTGTAGGCGAGTTTGTGTATACTGTACAGTGCTCTGTTCCTCATGAGCTCGAATTAGGCCAAATGCTCACATTCATTTTTATACTTTTAAGCTTTTGTAGATTAAATGTCAGTAACACATTGTATATACGTAAATGTTACATGGTCACATATATTTTACATTTTGTAACCACAAAGTATAAACCAGACTCTGTTGACATCTGATAAAAAAAAAAAAATTAATCAATTAAAGACCTAGACATGATCTGGAAATGTCAAGAACGCAGCAGGTGGTCTATTCTGCTGTATTATTGTTGCAAGCCCTATAATAATTGTGACATTCAGACCAATTACCTCACAGCTTGAATTCATCACAATTAAGTATGAGTTCACTGTAGATAGCGATGCTTTCTACATTGAACACTTATACCCGTTTTTGTTACTTTTCCATTAAATGTGTGCTATTCTCCAGAGAAACGGCATGAACTGACTGCATTGGGCTGTGTGTTATGGCCTACATCCAGCTGTCACAACGGCTGCCTTAGTTGATTTTATTTTGATCAGTCTGCCCAGCCTCTACTCACTTTCCACCCATGCATTTCCGAGGAACCTTCCAGACGTGCCATTCCACACCTGCCCACCAGATGCCCTCAGACTTTCCCACCACTCTCCCACATATCACCTGTTCATGTTCCCAAATCATCCCCACCTGCTGACGCACCTGCCTCTCATTATCTCATCAGTTTCTCCACCACCTTGCCAACTCTTTGCCTTTGGCAGTGTCTCATCTTGTCAGTGTTGTACATTTGAGTTTGAGCCATCTGTACAGGTTCCAGATTTTCTGTCTGGTGCTACCTTTGTTTTGCCCTGCTGCCTACCTTGCTCCCCCTGGATTTCTTTGCTTCTCTGGACTGCCTTGTCATGCCTGACTATAGGCTGTTAATTTGAACAATTGGTTTAGTGAAGTCCTTTTTCTTTGACTTGTTCTGCCTCAGTGTTTGCATTTGGGTGCTCAATCCTATTGATTCGTACACACAGATGCTTGTTTAAACTTTAAAGGATTTAGAAGGCTCCATTTAGAGACTGGCAAAAATGTAATATAATATGCATAACAAATTTTTCAGTAATGTATAATCACCTGAAAATAATGTTTTTGATTCCCTTTTAGAATTAGCCTTTGATACCTCCATATACCTTTTTATATTTACGGACACCAGTGTAGGATTTAATGGCATATATCGGTGAGGTTGCAGATTCCAATCAACTGAATACCTCATGCCTCACCCTTCCCTTCCAAGCTTATAGGGGAACCTATACTGGCTGTGAAAATGTGAATGGCCAATTCTAGAGTCAGTGTTTGGTTTGTCCATTCTGGGCTACTATAGGAACATGGCGGTCAGACTATCTCGGAAGATAAAAAGAGCTCATACTAAGTCAATAACACATAACCTATTTATTTATTTCAGTTGATTATACACTAATAAGATCTAATTATAAATATCTCAAACACAACAGAATGTTATATTTCATTTCTGCTATATTCTAATTTATCCACCCCTAACTCGTACACACTGGACCCTTATGAGATCTAGAATTAAAAGTAGAACATTTCATCCCTATTGCTTTCAATTTATTGCTCTTGCTGCTTACTGTGTACTGCAAGTGACTGCCTTTTATGTGCATTGTACGTGTACTGAGGGAGAAGGTAGAATGCTGCTACATTTCACTCCCAAAAGAAGCACAGTGGAATTGACTTATGTTAATTAACGACCTTTGGTGTCAATCGTTCCAGGGATTATTTGCATATTCTCAAAATAGCACTGCAAGTAGGAAAATCAACATCTGCACTTCTATGAAACTCTCCTTGCTTCTCTCCCTTCGAACATATCATATCATTGCAATACAAATCACTATGCATGTTGTACAAATCACTGTAACTTATGCAGTATGCTGATTAGCATGAGCAAATTCACTTACTCATCCCTGTCTTGCTACATTTGTCTTACGCTGTGCAGAAAATAAACAGGATGATGAACCAAGGAGCTCATTGTATAAAAACAGGAGCCACCAATGAAATATCTTTTTCACATACATTTTCCACTGCCCTGCACTGTACATGTTCACATTTTATCAGAAGGGTAAGGTATGTCTTGCATAGAATTTTGTAGCAGTTAAGGGACAGCACCCATTTAGTTAAAGGAAAAAAACAACATTTGTGTAAAAATCATGGACTAAATTTTAATAGTCTGAGTCATTAATATCATGCTGAGGAAATAAAATGTCTCTGTACTGCAACCAGACTAATAAACTTTATTGTGCACATCCATAACTATGCATAATATTAAGAATGGATTCTCTTTTCAGTCTCAGCAGTGAAGATTTCTTAAAAATCTCCAGCAGTTTCAACCTGACATCCACTCCCCCAAAATTAACAGCAGATCCTATCAGTGGCCATGCATTGTCTGTAATCTGATGTCAGGCCCTTCTTATCCCTAATAGAAAATCAGTGGTAAAGAATGTCGAGGTCTGTCACTGCCACGTAAGAGTTTCTCAAGTAATATAGTACTAAAAGATAATATGGATCCACAAGTGAAGCAAAAAAGAAAATAGACAAAGGAAACTGAAAGTTGCTGATGTTGCATTTTACCAAACCCCATTTCAATGGCCGCTTAGGTCAGACAAGTTTCCTTTCTCTTGGAAGACAAGAGACAGACACAATCTGCACTTACAAGGAAGGGTGGTCTTTTAATAATGTCACAGCATAATTGGTTTCTGAAACATTTCATGGCCTTAATTAACTAAACGAGCCTAAAGGAATCAGTGATGGGCAGAGGAAGGGAGGAAAAAGAAAAAAGAGGGGGGCAGAGCAAGGAGTAATACAACTGATAGAGATCAGATACCTTATCTCTTCAGCTCACTATTCATTCTCAGTAGTCCTCTCAACTCTGCAACCACACTCGCAATACGTTTCCTTCTCTCAGCTTAAATTAATGTTCTTCACATTCTTCACACAGGCTTTCTCTGGCATGGACTGGGATGACTATGGGGCGAATTGTTGTGGTGGCACTGAATACTTTAAATGCTCCTCACATATTTCTCAGTAACCTCTCTAACCTCAGTGCTACAACGTAACAAGTGCAAGCGATGGCATTTTTATGTCTCAAATGGATTGCCAGACATTCAACCTCAAGGGCTGATTTGCTTTCATTTCGATTCAACCTGGTCCCCTACAAATTATGCTTATGTGCAGGTATTCTGCATTGGTAATTACATTTCAGGCAAAATTGTTGAAAGACACACAAACTGCACCCACCTTCCAAAATTTTCATCCCATTAGAATCATTTCAAAGATGCTATAATCACCAAACACACATCATACAAGTGACTTAAACCCTAATTGAATTGCAATGCAAATATATATTTTTATATATATATTTTAGCAGATACTAAGTCAAGACTGATTGGTGCTTTGCCCTAGAAAACAATTACCAATAGAAATGTGTTATATCAGATTGTTTTAATGTTGTAAGGAAGATTTGTTATTTTAAAGCGACTTATTTCTTGACATTTCTTGGTACTACTACTGAATCTATGCGTATTTATTTATTTATTATGTGTGCAAAGCAAGTACATTAAATAAAAAAATGAAAAACAGGATTAGACATGGCTCTGTGCTGGTAGAATGAGTGGCATTTTGGTCCAATCAAGTTGATCCTTTATCTCATTACAGGAATGATTATGTCGATGTGTGGGCTGCATCCCTTCATGTGATTATACTGCATATTCTACAGCACAGATGATGAAAATGAAATTCAGTAGATGCTGTTGTACATCTTTATAAAAGTGCTGATGCCTTTGATGGGGTTTTCTTTACACATCAGCATTGCTGGAAGCTACACAGCGATTATGCCTTGGTTAAACAACATGATTGCTTACAAGTTATTTACAACTTAGAAGTTGTAAATAAATGCATACTTATGAAAAATATGTGGTGAAGGCTGTGACCTAGAAGACAAATTTTGAAAGAAATCCCATGTGTAAAGTTTGTGCAAACGGGAAAACAGGGAACACAAGAGGAAGGGCCCAAATGCAGATGCTAGAAGTGGAGATGCTAGTGCAGGTCAATGATTTATTAATTGTATTTTAAAATGAGCAAGGCTTATGGAATCGTGAGGTAGGTAAAGTTCATTCAGGGACAGGTGAAACCAATCAGGATGTAAAGTACAAAATACAACAGGAAACACTAAACAAGAAACCCAAAGACCTGACACTATTTATACTACATTTCTAAAATGAAATTCTTAAAATATATGTCATTGGCAGATGATGTTTATATTAATAGATCATAAGGTCAGCAACTGGCTCCTTCAGTAGCAATAGAGTTTTTGCATATTGTGTGTATTGTGCAAGCTTGAAACTATGGCGGCTGCGAAAAATGAGAAAGATCTATATTCCAAGAGTCAGTGTTTAGTTTGTCCTTTGTCGGCTAGTGTAGAAATGGCAGTTCAACACTGTGGAACAGGACCTGCGGTGACTGTAGATATAAAAAGGAAAGTAACAAGTAACAGAAATATAACATTTCTTGTTCTTAGATTATACATTAACTAACTAACTAACGTAGTCCATAACATAGTTATACTGTACATTTCTGCCATATTCTGTAAATAAAAGCCCCTGAATCTTATACACTGGATCATTAAGCCTTCCTTTCTGGGATGCTGAAAGATTAAAATAAAATATCATCTTATACTGTAGGTTGAGGATGAATGACTTGTTGATGCAATGTGTGACATTATGGTAATGACATTCAGTATAAATATATCAATATCAGAAATCAACTTAATATCTAAACATTCCAAACTGTTGAATTAGCATGCAGGACTTAGATCTGGAGCGTTTAAATAGTCTATATGAACACCTGTTAGACTACTTATACAAACTAGCTTGGGATTTTCTGATGCAATTAGTAAGGAAGTAAGACTGTTTCTGTAACTTTGCATGCATCAGGCTAATTGAGTGTCATAATCATAATCATGACAGATATGCTGTGACTTGAAGACAATGGCCTCAGATCAGTAGTATGGTCACAGATGTCTTTCTGCTCTGTACCGATCTCAGTTTGAACCTAAATCTCCCAGGTACTGCCATGAGGAACCTAGGTGATGGGCGACGTGCTAGATGCTACCAGTCTTTACCCTTTGGTTGAGGGGTGATGTACAGAGAAGGGAGACTTTCTTTTAACCACAACAGCTGCTTTTAATCTTTCATTTGGTAGGTGTCATTTGCATGGTTGGACAGGCGTGTGCATAGTGGTGATTGTATCCAGCAAGACAAAAACAACCTTGATACCCAGCTTCAGGCAGGAACAAGGCCATGAGATGGGTAGGCTAGAAGGGTGAGAGTCAAGTAAGTAAGCTTTTATTTTTTTTCTTTACAGGCGCAGCCAATCTCACTGAACCACGGACTCTTCCAACAAAAGAAAGACGCATCAACAGACAGGGTCATAAGGTTTGCCACACTCCGAGACTCTATATGTGACCAAGTCATAATTTCCATCATCTGATGAATCATTTCCATCTTTTTCCCCATCAGTCAAATTGTTATATATTTTGGTAAACTGAACTGACAATGACGGGCTGATTACTGAATCAGCCAAATAAACAAATGCACTACACAGAAATGACAAAACAAGCATTGTAGTTGTATTTTCAAAAATTAGACATCTACTTAGGAAGATGTTTTTGGAAGCAGAGTACGTTTCTGAAAACAGACAGATTGGAAAAGTTGCTCACCAGATGCTTCTTGTGCTACCTGTGCAATGCATCCACTATGGAGTTACTGAGTTTTTTCCTTGAATGCCGATTAAAATACTTAAATTAACTGTTTTTGTCAATGTCAGTTGGGCATACTGTGTAATTTATTTGTTCCACTCAGTTCGAAGTAATAGATTTTGATCTCTCACAGTTTATATTAAGGTGAAACACATTATTATTATTTTTTTTTTTATGTAAAAGCAGTCATCCATTTATGTTTATGAAGCCACATTTTTAGACATTACCTGGCCTCGCTTTATGACTGAGTGGAGAAGAAGGGCCTGGAAAATTGAAAACACTAATTACATTTTCAGTACGTGATAAAAAAGAAGGACAACTGCTTGAGCCAGAGACCTGTAAAGAACATTAAAGTCTGCAAAGGAGTTTGGATAATAAAAAGCTGTTGAGCTCATTAACTTTCCCCCCTTCCATTTCTACTTCTTACTTTCCTTTCTTGTTTTTGGTTTTCTTTCCTTGTGATCTCTTTTTCCCCGTGTTTTTTCTCCCTACCATCCTTCTCTTTTAAATACTTTCCACCTACAGCACTTTGCATGTTTGCATCACCTTGTTCTACTCAGTTCATCCTCTCTTGCGATGCAATGATTATAAAGCTTGTTTCATCTCATCATCTTGCTTACTGTTAAATGCTAATGACTGATCACATTAGCCATATCCTTTATCATTTCAAGTGCCACAGCGACCCCAAACCCAGCCAATCCCATCGCCTTGTAATTAATGAGCATTCCGTTAACGATCTTATGCACATGCTCTACTGACTGATGGAATGTTTTGGGAATGTGTTACCAGGTCACTGTGGTTATTGGGCGTCTCGTTAATGATGGAGCGCTCTCCCTCTAACGAGGAGGCAGGGTGGTGGCGCGTGTCTGAGCAGGTGTGGCCAAGACACTAAGAGATGGCTAATCAAAATGGAATTAGTGGGTTGATCGCCATCAAATCTGAATGAGGATGTCCCTCATTCAATGTGCACTCTAAAATGACACAATGAGGAGGAAGGAAATTTGTGTCAACTGTAGGATAACTTAAAAGGAGCTGTCCCTATGACGCTGTTTATATCTGCCTGCATTTTTCAGCCACAGCAGCATGGGTCTATCAGTCGGTCCACTACTAATGGATGGATTACAATGAATCTTTTTACAAACAATCATGGAGGATAAAGACTTATCCCTGAAGACTGAGGTTTCCACGAGCAGTACAATGATGTTGACATTTTTGTTTTTTAGTTAAATGTCTCAGCAACTGTTGGATGGATTGGCATGAAATTTGATCACATTGACCTTTGTGATCCCATGACTTTCCCTCTAATGCCATCAACAGGCCAGAGAAATAACTCAAGATCTACTTTATGGAAATTCATTGTTCCCAGGCAATGTGTCCTAATGACTTTGGTGATCCCCTCACTTTTCTTCTAGTGCCACCATCAGATTGACATTTGAGGTTTTGAGTTAAAGATCTCAAAACCTATTGGGTTGATTATCATAAAATCTGGTACAGAGATTCATGTCAGCATCAGGATGAATTGTAATGATCCCTTAGCTTTTCAGTTAGTGCCTTTATCAGGTCAGAATTCCAATACCAGTGAAACCAATGCCATTCAATTACTTAGCTGGACTATGTGTTAGTATGCTAACATGCTAAACTATAGTTAACATAGTAAACATTATACCATCAGCATGTTATGCTAGCATTTAGTATAAGGCACTGCTGTGCCTAAAGTATACCTTTATAGAACTGTTAGTCTTGTTTGCATATCTGCATGGTTTTCCCTCCTTCAATATGTTGTTACGGCAGAATCAGACCAGAAGAGGCCACGGCATGATTCCAAACTCAGTTGCCTAACACACGGTAAACAGGAAAAAGCATGGTCTCATTTATTTATTTATTTGCTTTCTTGAAATGCCTCCCCTCTTTTGTCATCGCTCCAGTCTTTATCACTCTCTCCTGCAAAGTCCAAAACTGACTCCTGCTCTTTCTAGTCCTCAGCATTTGTGATTTTGCTGTGAAGGCATTTTCTCTGTTTGTGGTGGCCATTCGTCCATAAGCTGGATTTATAGTAGAAAATCCAGGGCTTTCTTTACCAGCTTGTCCTTACTCTCAAATAATGTGTGTCTCAGCAAGAGAGTCTGTGTGTGCGTATGTGCACGTATGCGCTATTTGTTCCAGGATTTTACTTCTCGTTGGAGGTTGAAGGTCGTGATGCCTCTTAATCTGTGATGATTGGCTGGATACTGGCTACCTCCAAATATGGACAGCTGCCCTTTTACCCTTGTGCTACTGCAGTCCTCAAGTCTAAAATCCCATATCCTGCACCCCCTCTTCCTGTATCCCTACATCCCCATCTTCAAGCACACATACACAAATACACACACATCTTTCTCTCCTCCTCTACCTCCCTGCCAAATCTCTCAAGTGCAACCATCAATATTTTCCACAGAATACATAATACATACATTACTTACAGTATTGTTCGACTGTTTCACATTGACCATATTAGGCATTTTCAACAACATTGTTGATGCATAATTGAATAATTTAGATTTTTTTCTGTTTTAACCTTCTGTTTTTAGGTCAACAGATTCTTCATTGATGTGTCTTTGTCTGAGAATGAGTGTTAAATAAAGACATTAAAAAGTCAATTCAGCTTCTGTATTCTCTTTTTCATAGTAATATACTGCACCCAATTTAAACCCACTGAGACAGTGTAACTTTCACAGTTACATTTAATAAGGCGTACATTACTCAAAAACATAAAAACTGTAATAGACACTCTAGTCTTCTAATATTGTAGCAATATTTTCCTCAGAGAATTAGCCAAACCATCTCGCATTTTACAATATGCATAGATTTGGTAGATAGGAATTCATAAGACCTCCACATTTATGTATTCACATGCCCGACCCAAAAATATTAATTCACCTAACACCCTCATTATTTCAACCACGAACTCAAACTCACCTTATACCACACCTTTCAATATCATTATCACCCCTCTCACCATCCCCACCTTGCCCACACACCATTTTTATTATTAAAACTATGACGATGTAATATTTCCACCAATGATGGTAATGTCTTGTCCCAGGTAATTCCAATTGGGAAGCCTGACGACTCATTTCAGTGCAGAGTGTGGGGCTAATGGGAAAGTGACCAGGGCAGAAGAAAGATGTAGACCTTTTCAATTACTTTGGAGGTGAGAGGACGACCCATTCCACTATATATATGATTGGCAATAACACCATAATAATCAGGAAGCTGGGAGACCAGGATAATTTCACAGTCATGTTCTACTATTTTTATTAATCTAAATGCCAGGGGCTTTTTGCCACTAAGAGGTAAAACTGGAGGTATTGGATCAACTACTGCAGAAGACTACGCTATGTCTGTATGATTAAATGTGAAATTAAATGTTATATTTGCAATATTTTGCTTAGCTTCCAGTGTAAATAAATATCTCATCTTTCACTTCCACCGTTTAGTCATCTGTGGTAGAAAATGATAAATTTGTAAAAGTGTATTTGAAATCTTGATTTGTAAAGGCATACTTAAAAAGTCTATACCCAAAGGTCATCATTCAGTTTCTTCCACATACAGTACCAAGCATTTCTAGCATCTGTTTTACAAATGTAGTTCTGTCTAATAAGGACCTCAGGGACCAGCAGTGTATTCGTCAACAAAACGCCATTTTGTTTTCATTTTATACCATCAATTACTGTGCAAGGTTCTGCTTTTTCAGACCGTTGACTTCTCCTTTTAGGACAGATTTCCTCATTCACCCACTTGGACTCAGTGTAGGTGGTAGCTCAATGTTGCGTAATACTATATGATGCTGGTCTGATACCAAACCACTTTTCAACTCCAGATGTGCCTGCAGATGTCACTTGCTTGCAATTTAATGGCAGGTGGTAATGTTTTTTTATGGCAACTGCACTGAACTGATGAACCAGTGATCCATCATTATCCCCCATGAGAATAAATACCATTAGCTGTGTACTGAGATTGGCATTTATAATTAGAACAGGGAACTATTACATAATAAGCTCATCCAAAATGTAGCAATTGGCCTTTTTTCAACCTGAAAAAGTTTTGCTGTTCAGATCACCCTGTTTTACATTCACACAGTCACCCACATTCAAACCTGGGGGAAAATCATGTTTTATCATCTGTTATTGAACAGCACTGCTGGAGCAATGGGAGCATTAACTGCCTTGCTCAAGGGATCTCAGGTTAAGACTGATAAAATTGATCTTAGAAACACACGGGGAGATGTTGTGCAACAGAGCTGAATTTCTATGCTATGTGAGTTTAATAGACAATAAATAGCACAGTTCAAATGCCTGATGAATTGGGTGCAGCAATGGGAAGAAATACCAACAAACAAAGGTTTTATCTTGGGTCAGATGGCTCTGTTTCTATCTAAGCCTGCTTGTCCCAAAATGGCTCCATTAACAAATACAATTTCAGCCGTTACAGACGACTGAAAACCCTATCAGAAGAAGGCACACACTGAAGGCAAACTGAGACACACACATACACACACACACAGCACTACCCAAAGGCAGGGGTGCATATGTAATGACACAACACATGCACACTCACACAGGTAGATAGACAGCAGTATTGTTTTCCTCTTAAACAACTTGATTGTGTGCCAGATCTTAAAAGCCGCCGATTGAACACAGGAGAAAAAGGCCAAGCATGCATTATGTGAGGATCCTGCAGAGAAATATCAGGGAGGAGAGATATTCTCTTACAGCTCACCTGCTTATTCCTCCTGTATCTGAGTTGCTTTTATGATTGTGAAGCAGAAATGGGGGTGTGACAGAAATAAGGGGAACAGGGAGTGGGAAAGACTAAAAAAAGAAGAGAAATGTGAAATTCAAGGGTAAAAATACATGAGAGAAAATAGCAAAGGGTAGAAAGAGAGACAGATAAAGAGGGAGAGATTATGTACTGTTGGCGGACCTTGTTTCCCAACAGTGTGTCAGGATAAAATGTGTTGTGTTAGCTAAAAATCAGCCCTGGCTAAGCAGAAAAGCAGAAAAGTATTTGACTTGGTTGCTGGAAGAGGATTTGTGGCACTGTGTGGCAAAGGCTTAAAGAAACATTTAGCATCATTATTGTGTGTGTTATTTCAATCTTAAACTTTGGCTTAATCTAAAAGAAAACCCATGATTGATTTTAATTTAAAAAATATGTATGTAATGTAATTTTTATGCTTACTGATAAACAATAGAATATCCAAATAATGGCTACTTATTGTGTAGTTAGGACAGTTGACCTAATCAACATGCCTATATTACCTTGTTAACAACCTACCCTTACACTTTCAGCCACTGTATCTGCATTAAAAGTTGTGCTCAATTACGGATCTACTTAAAAATGTATTAAGTGACTTTTATGGTCACTTGAGGGCAGCAGAAACACCTTATAACACTTATAAATTTAAATATCAAAGAATACAATATAAAAACAGTGACAACAACCCCTTTTCAAATAAAAGTCATTCATTGTTAATATTAACCTTTTGATTATAGCCTCTACAAAAACTGCCCTTGTCTTCATAGTAGGACTGTTTGTTTCTTTAAGTATCTGCATCTTCCACAATTAACTCTCTCCTGGCATCAGGAACAGAATTTGACAAAAACTAATAGTCCATGGGGAGACAGATTGCAGCATAGTAACTCTGTCTGTTGGCTTACCAATGCTAGATGCCAGTGGCTATGTCTAATGATGTAATGAGCTAATGATCCGGGTATAGCAGCCAGCAGTGCTGCCACCCAATGATGATGGTTCAGTGATAAACTGAAAGAAACAACCAATTCTAACAGAAACAAGGGCACACTTGACTCAAAAGAAAGCAAACTGACTGACTGATATATACCGTAAGTAAACACATTTCTCCAGACCTATGGGAAGCTTATTTTATGAATGTTTCCAAATCATGGATCATTTTTTACATCCAATGCAATACAGTCTGTCATCTTCGTCAAATCCATGAAATATTACCATGAATACAGACATGCGTCTCATTAATTTAATGTTGTTTTGGTTTATATGTGTTATTTCTGAGTTTAATAAATGGATAGATGTTTTTTCTATTCAAGTTACAATTAGCTTTTTGCATAGCAGCACAAACAATTGATGGATGGGCAGCTGGAGAGAGTGAAATTGTCATCAGCATTAAAGCCTCTGGAAATGTGGTTTAACATAGTAAAAATGCATTTATGATTTTAAAGTTGATCATCTCATTAAGCATCCACAGAAATCTGAGGGAAAATAAACATCATATTGTTCTGTTCTGTCTGTTGAATAAAATGTAAGTTAGGGCGAGTTATCAAGGGTGAGTTTCTTTATCACACTAAACATAGCAAAGTTGATTTCTTTTGGCTCCGACTGCCAGATTTTGAGGCAAATTGAGTGAAAGCAGAGAGGTTGTGTTTTGAGGGACAACTGATGTGGATTTTTTTTTTTTTTTTTTTTTACTGGTTTGCAGAATGATTTAAAAATAATTCAAACCCAATATCAGGAAAGTTGAAAAAATGGCTATATTTCGAATCTGGATAGAAACTAGTTCCCAATACTTTTAGTTGCTTTCTAAGACCCTAAATTACAGAATTACTTTTGTGGATTTGGATTTCCAGTGGCTTTAAAAGTCACAAAAGATAGCATGAAAAAGTGATGCAGAGAGGAACTCTGTTTTCTCCTTGATGTGCCCTTGAAGCTTTTTCCTTGCTTCTACCTGTGGTGTTCATCCGAATGAACTTCTTCCAGGCTTTTTACATACAGTATAACAGAGTGATTCTGGTGGATTTAGTTTATCCATATACACTCATTCAAGTCAGCATGCCAGTGTCACAAAAGTAATTGAGTCACAGTTTCCTTACATTGATGAAATAGTGCAATACGTTTTCAGTGGTGGTGTGTGTGTGTGCGTATGTGTTTTCTTGTTACCATTAATTGTGTTTGACAGCCTGTATTTTCCTCATTCTGTCTCCAACTGGAGACATCTGTTGTTCATTTAAACCTCACAGCCATAGGGGACCCCTGTCAAGACACATGCACATCTGCTCACGCACAAAAACACACGCACATGCACAAGAAGGCCAGACATTTAATAACAGATTTGTTCAAACTATGAAGAACAATGTGAAATGAGGACTGGAAGTCTACAAGAAGACAAAACTGAACAATATTTAAATATGAAACCATACTCTTGTTGAAGCCATTCAATTTTTATGTTTCTTGTTTCTTCTATGTTCTGATTCAAGTAAGTGCTGCAGCACTGATTTATAAAACGCTAAAAAAAAAAAAAGAATCTTTCTTTAGGATCAACTCAAAGAAAGCCAGTGCAAGCAAAGGCAAATGTCAAAATCTGAAATTGCTTTATTAACACTGACTCACAGAGTAACTTTGTGGACACAGCGGTGGATGAAAAGATTTCATGTGAAGCTTGTACAAAAATCACCTTATGTCAAAGCACAAATAAACATTCCATTGGCAAAAAAACAAACTACGTTCCAGCATAGGTTATCACTTCACACATTCTTGCCCTGGGACGCATTTAGCTGTGTTTTCCCAAATGTTGATAAGGTTCGATTAAAAATCCCACCATAGAGGCCCACAGTAAAATCCCACTTGCTTATGCTGATGTTCTGGCCTGTTCCTTGATAATTATAAACTATTCACTGACTCAACCAGGTCAGTGCATGGCCAGATTAAAATAGGAATAGCTCCTTGGCTTTAGCATGTTATTTGTGTTAAGGGAGGTGTAAATGTGAGAATACGCCGATTCTAATTGATCAAACACACATGTACACCACCTCACTAGTCTTGAAACCATTATAGTGTAGTTTCCACTTCCCTCTTAGAGTAGCCAAGAACATGGGAGAGGAGACAGCCAAGTAATATTTGTGTGTATTGAAAGGAAAGCTATCAGCCTCACATTTTACTAGCTGTTTATTGGTATCTGGATTGATTCTTGTGTTTTATCAGACCCACTGTATCTATGGGACACGCGGGAATAATTTTATACATTATACAGTTAACACCATCCAGGTGTTAACTGTGTGGTTTTGTAATGCACAGCTCACAACATTGTGGAGCATATTTTAGCCCATATATAAATCATATAAATCTTACATTAGCAAACATTTTGAAAGCAAACAATACATTTTTAAATTGATTTCTCTTCCCCCAGGCACCCACTGGCTTCAGTTCATTTCACTACAGAATGAAAATAAACCTGCAGATACTTCAGACCTGCTTAGGTATTCCAAACGCATTGAACAATACTTTACCATTATTTATTTAATTATCTCTGTCAAACTTAGGTTTTTTTTTTTCTTTGGTGTTTAGCAACAATATTTTGAAAAGGGAAAACTTTTGCTGACTTTCCAATAGACCTTTTTCACAGCAGATATTTTGGCATTGCAGGAAAAGCACCAGTGTAATTAATGACATAATTAACCAGTGCATTCCATTTAGGTCAATTACTTCCACAGCCCTTGTATTATGCATTCTGGCACAATGGAACACTTAATTGACCTGTGCTTCCCTTGCTATAAGAGGTCAAAATCTCTGTCACAGTGACAGAGAAAAGGGTCTACTTTAGTTGCTGGAGTGTCACTGAATGAGGTTTGGTAGCAACTCGACAAAGCAAGTTTCAAGTATGCGGAGTATGTGTGCTGAATGGGAACAATGCCTGCAAGGAGAGTGGGAAATTAAGCTAAAAACCTTTGGCATGATTTGGAAAATGCCCAGCAGTTGCATAATGTAGCACTTTTTGTCTTAGCGCAGATAATCGCTAAATTTTTGTATTAGACACTTAGACAATTTTGTACCCTTATTTGTCTACTACAAATCACAATGTTTCCAACTACTACAGCTATATGACAGAATACATGAAGTGACATCAAATACAAGGAGTTCCATTGTTAAAACCTACCCCACTAATGGGCTAAGTTATAACAATAAGAGTGAAGAATAAAAAATTAGGACTGCACCAGAGAAAATCATTTGAAGACATTTTTTGCACCGAGAATCAGGAACTGCCTTGTCATGCTCATCCCATGCCTGGGGGTATTTGATGATCCACTGTAAGTTGATATGCAAACTTCCCGACTGAACATATTACCTAAATAATATAAAAAACTGATACACTACTAACCAGTTCCTACTTAGGTCTGATAAACTATACCTGTTGGATGCTTAGAACCTCACGTGGAGTGAGTCCAAAACACAAAGTCTTCTGCCTCAGCCAAGTAACCAGTCAAGACATCATTAAACATTGTCTGCTGTGATAGAGGGCAGCTGTCTTGATCCTTGTTCTCTAAGGTTTTGTAATTTCTTGCAGTATCTGCTCAATGTCACATGGCGGAGTATTCCTTTGGCGACAGACCTTACTGTCTCCTCCTACCTCAGCTCATCTAATGCAGATTTTAGTAAGTGTGCATGCCTTCTATCAGTTTTTCTCACCCACTGTCTTGGCATAAGGTTTGAGAAAAGGTGTTTGGTTATAACACTAAAAGGGGTTACAACCATCCTCACCCCTGTCAGCCATTGTTTAGCTAGCTGTAGCAGCATGGCAGTTTAAATTAGCATAGATGGAATGCCTGACATTTTACCTAAGAGACAACCCTCTAATTTAATTTAAGTGCATATTTCTGCTGTAACTTCAACAGTGTTAGTTGTAATTAAAATATGGACTGGAAATCAGTGTCATCAAAATCATACTTCTTCACACATCCATGAAATCTCAGAATCAGACCAAGAAGGGACTGGTCATATATGAAATTTATCACATTATGAATTAGATCATCCTTTCTTGGTAAAAGTTGTGCTAATACAACCACATCTTTATTGCAGCCATCGCTGGTGTATACAATTTGTAGTTGAAAGGCTGAAAGAATAAAACTATTGTATCCTTGATTGCACTGCTTCGTTGACAAGTATGACAGGTGACAAGTACAGCTAGTTCTACCAGCTTGTAAGTGCATATTTCACTCACCAAGGCAAACTTCTTTTATCAGTCTTTACATAATGGTTCTTTAGAACTACTTGTAGTTACATAGTGAAAAGAAGCGACAAAAACAGTATAAAAAGACTTAGTTGGATTGAGGGCTTAGTCAATGTTGGAACATGTCTGCAATTTGTCACCCCTCCGTTCTTTCACTTATCTTATTTTCCAGACAAACACAATAGCAGAACCAACAGACGTACAGCACCCCATTAGTTTTTCTCTTCAAACATGATGTCACAATATCCCATCTGGCTTTATCAAAATTTTACAGATCAAATTATGTAGAAAATCTCTAGGGTATGTTGGAACATTAAGAATCATTTGTGTAAATTATATGGCAAAGGATGTCTATTATAATATACAGTGAACTATTTTCAGGGTTTTCACGTTCAAAAGGTGTTCCAGGTGAAAATAGCATTGTTAACGACTGACACCTGGGTGCTAGTAGCATCTGACAAAAACATTTTGTCTTCATTGCCTTGTTTTTACAGTGATGAGGTTCAGTAAAACAAAATCACAGATTCTGATGTTCTTCAGCACTCTTGGGGTGTGCTGTGAATGATTTTCGGTGTCTGAGCATGCAAGGACAGGAAGCATAACAAGTGCGTGTGCTCAAGTGTATGTGTGTAGACTGAACGTGTGAGTTTGGGACTGAACACTTTTTGGCTGTTAACTCAAGTAGCTGAGTCAGCGCTTCAGTATTTTTTATCATCCTTACACACCTCCGTTCTCCTGTGCTCCCCATCCTCCACTCTGAACTCTTCCCTCCAATATTCAGATTCAATCTCTTGTAACAACTCTATAGCTCTACGTGTTTGCTTTATTACTTTAATAATGCTTTGTGTAGAGCGAGAGGAGGGGCAGAAGGTGCGGCTGCCCTGGGCCCATGGTACTCTCCAGTTACAAAGTGACCCACCTTGAGCAAAATCTGCCTAATTGAACATGCATTTTTGTTGCTGGGTTGACCATGTCAGTATCTCCTGCAGAGGATGAGACGAGCCTCGTGCAGCATCCAACAGTAGCTAGCACCAGAGGTGGCACAGTGGCTTCTTTGTATTGTCATTGATTCCACCCCCTTAGTACCCACTTATTAGGGCCCCCACCACTCTGAGTCGATTTGGCTGCCAGGAATTTTAAAAGTCTGAAGCCTGTCTGCTGTGTTTCTATTCCCCTCATTTTTAAGCATAAAAATGTGAAGAGAGAGGACAGAGAAAGACTCGTGTTCCACTCTAAAACTTCTTCTCTCTCTCAACAACCCAACCCTCCATGTCTGGCAAGTGGTCTGGTGGTGGCTCCACTACTAGCCAAGTAGATGAAAATGTTCAGATGGAGCACACAGCAAAACAGTATGCAGGAAAGCAACTATGATGATGTTGATGTTGCTGATGAATTCCAATAGATTCCATGTCAATTTTGAGATTAATTTTGGATTCGATTCAAACTGACAGCTGCTGGATTAAAACATCATTGGCAAATTGTTTCACATTTGTTACTGTGATTGCATAGGCTTGTCATAGATGCTGGCCTTTTTTTTTTCAAATAGCATTGTTTGTTTGTTGCTGCTTGTGTTGTAGACTGCCGTGTCTGGTTGATTATTTTTTATAAAGGCAGGCCCCACATTGCTTATACATTTGCGGTTTGTTGTGTGGGTTGGCTATGTGGTTTGATTGTGTAGGCCATATGGCTGTATGGGCATCCAACATCACTGAATATGAAACTGTATTCATTGCAAATTGCAGTGTCCAAAGTTCTGCTGCTTAAATTAGACAGGTTGTGAATAATGATAAATCCACTGCACTGTCCATGTTTTGCATGCCTCTGTAAGTTTCTCCTTGGATCTCATGTCTCCTTGCATTTCCATAAATCCTAACAGCCTTTAGGCTGTGTAAGGGCCACTATAGGTCTTCGTCCCCTCTGCAATGAGCCATTGGCTCTGCCCCTGTCTCCTTCCCTTCCTCTCTTCTGCTGACACAGACATCAAAGGAACATTTTCTCAATTCTCAGTGCTCAGGTTACTTTGTTGATCCCTTGACTTTTCCTCTTCCATCATGAGCAGGTCAAGTTTTTCACTTAGCCAGTAAAACATCTCAACATATACTCAATGAATTGGCACAAGGTTTAGCACAGATATTCATAGCTCCCAGACAATGAATCCTAATGACTTCAGTGATCTCTTGCCTGTTCCCCCTAGTGCCACCATGAGGTTGACATTTGGCATTTTGAGTAAATGTCTCAAATTGGATGGACTGTCATGAAATTTTGTCAGCATTCTTGTCCATGTCATTAGTATTTAGCTCACAGCACTGCAGTTCCAAAGTACAGGTCCACAGAGCCACTAGCATCTCACGTTTCAAAGTAACTCATACACTGCTCAGACAATTTCATGCACTTGTGAAACAATGTATACCAATTAATAAGTAATATAAACACCTAAATAAATACTGGTATCTGATGAGTATTACACTTTGACCCAGAAAATACTAACAACAGCTATGAATATATTAATCAGTCTCGTATTGTATGGATCTTTGGTTGATAATCTGCAATATTTGTAGCCATCATAACACAAAAATGTAGTGATGAAACACATAGTGATGAAGCATTACTACTACCTGTTGAGGACACGAGTCAAGTTGGGTATTTTGTACATTACGTACAATGTAATTATTATTATTTTTCTTTGAATGTCACAATGTAAAAAAAAAAAAATCCAAACTGATCCTGAGTGAAATTATTAAAAGTATTTT
This sequence comes from Miichthys miiuy, assembly GCA_036365135.1. Classification (NCBI taxonomy): domain Eukaryota; kingdom Metazoa; phylum Chordata; class Actinopteri; family Sciaenidae; genus Miichthys; species Miichthys miiuy. The sequence goes on from CM071618.1 coordinate 13,553,646, forward strand.
CTATTAAATGAAAAGTGCAGGCACAATGGATGAAATTTGTTTTCACTGTGGTAAACCTCTCAAATGTGCCTTTAAGAAAAGGTACACAGAGAGCAGGGATACACATTTCAAACTATTCACATTTAACATGTTATGGGAATTTTTAAGAAAAACCCTTTAATAAGGAAGACTGGATTCAAAGTATCAAAGTTTAAGTTGAATTTATTATTCTCGTACAAGAAGGAGCGTTTAACAGTGCAACACACAAAAGAGGATACAGAGAAAAGGCTCCCTGTGGAGCTCTAACAGTTGGTTCTTATACATTTTTTAATGGGCTGTCTCGGACACCTCCCCACTGATACAGATAATATCATAACGTCCTTTTTTGGTTTTCTGCTCAGTAATGAACATTATGTTCCTTATCCAAATGATACTTCCCTAACCTGTCTCTCCTGTCCTTGTACTATTGATTTATAATTATCTCTCCCTGCCAGCCTCAGTAAAACACAGGCCAAATAAGGGAAGTGCACAAGACATGCAAAAGACAGGATACACACACACACACTATATGAATTAAAACATCTGCACCCCAGTATAATTCAAATTTTTATAACATAACAGTTCAAAGCAATGAAGAGGTCTTTCAGTTTTACTGGAATAAAAATGTGAAGACACACTGCACACTCTCACACACATACTCTTTAATCCTTGTCTTCTACAAGGGTGTAAGACTGATATTGTCTCCAGATCAGCTGAAATCAGGTTAGAAGAAATTACTGCTGCTTACCAAGAGTGCCTGCTGATTTGCAATAAAGCAGAATAACTGTTTGAGCACAAAAAATGCAGCAATAAGTAGCTTTATTTGTAACTAGAAAATTTTCTAATGAAATTTTGAGTGTGCCTGACTCTGGCCCCATCGCCCCATACATTATTATTGATACTGCTCAGCAAATTCAGTATTAATACAACAAGCTGTGTCATCATTGCCTTTTTAATGGGCTCTTATTTTGAAGGGACTCTTATTTTGAAAGACTTTTGTCTGTGTGTGTGTGTGTGTGTGTGTGTGTGTGTGTGTGTGTGTGTGTGTGCATGCTTGTGTGGTCTTGTGTCTGTTAATGAGGGGGTTTTACAAAGTCTTTTATTTTGAAGGGACTCTTATTTTGAAAGACTTTTGTCTTGTCTGTGTGTATGTGTGTATTTGTGTATGCATGTGTGCGTGTGTTTGTCTTGTCCGTCTGTCTGTGTGTGTGCGTGCGTGCATGTGTGCTTGTCCTGTCTGTGTGTGTGTGTGTGTGTGTGTCTGTCCTGTCTGTGTGTATGTGTGTGTGTGTGCATGTGTGTTTTTCTTGTCTGTCTGTGTGTGTGTGCTTGTGTGTCTGTGCTGTCTGTCACTGTGTGTGTGCTTGTGTGTCCGCCCTGTCTGTCTGTCTGTGTGTGGTGTGTGTGTGTCTGTCTGTCTCTCTATCTATGTGTCTGCGAGAGAGAAGGATAAAATGGCCGACATTAAAAATTTAGTCTTGATAGTCATTGATGTCATACAGAGACTTCAATAAAGTTAGTCAAAGGCAGGCTTGAGGTTGCCAAGCAACCAGGGTCAGCTGCAGGCCACTCTGTGTCTCTCCCCCTGAGACACACAGAAAATCTCTAAATGAAGCCCCTCAAAAGTGGCCAAAAATGCCAAAAAAGGTGTGCCGCAAACCAAAAGCTGAAATGACCATCATCGTCCTCATCTCGTGGACAATTTCCTTGCCGATTTTCAGGCGAAAATTGTATAAACTTTGGCCTCGGGAGTTCAGGTGCTCCCTGCTCCTTTTGGAAATTTCTCTTCTCAAATTAACATGGGAGTAGATTGGGCAGGAGATGCGTGTTGCTGGCGCATCTTTGTATCTGACCCCAAAACTATAAAAACGACAGCTTCAGCAGTGTTATCACTGTGACCGCTTCGAATTCTCCTACGTTTTGAGAGGTAATCATGTCTGTAGAGTGACATTTGCGGCCTCAATCTCAGTTTACAAATGTATTTTTCGACGAATTTTTCTCTCCCTCTCCACTCTAGCGATGATGTCACGCACTCTAGATCTCGAACATTCTTCCAATACACACCCATTCATTTTTTTTGGCGTGGTTTTTGGTGATTTATCGGCAAACCGTTTGGTGAAACGCTTAGAAAAGTCATAGCAGTCGAGCTGCACGTTTAAAAAAATTTTTTGTGTATGTGCTACAAAAACTGCGGGAGGAGTAGCGTGCCAAAAAAAGGGCGTAATAATAATAATAATAATAATAATAAGCACGGTGAATAGTATATAGTGTGCTCTTTCAGGCACACTCAATCACTCTGAAAGTGTCAATGCAAATGTTGTTTAAAAAATTAACTTGTAGGATTATATGGCATCTAGTGGTGCGGCAACCCTCTCCACTCCCCCTACACGTGCACACATTTAGCTGTTTTGTATGCATGAAGTTTAGCTTTGGTCAATTTTGAAGTAAATCTCACAAACTGGATCTGTACAAGAGAAACAAGACTTTCCAAGTAAAAAAGTAAAAGAAAACTTTTTGTGTTGGCCAATATTGTTTGAGAGTGACTACATTCGTGGTCTTAAAATCAAACTCTTTGAATTAAAGCTGTAGCCCCGAATTGCATATGCTTTCTTACAAATCTTAAAGTTCCACACAGCTGACAACGTCTTATGAATTTGAGGACAATTTAAAGTTACATTTTAAGTTTATAACACAGCCGTATGCTGTTCCTATTTGAGAGTTTCTTTGGTCTTTGAAGTTGGTTATCGTCTCAGTGGAATTGCAGCTGTGGTAGCTACTGTGCTTAAAATTAATCCATATATTAATAATGTCAGGATTCTGTCTCTTTGTCTCTTTCTTAGGAATGCAACATTAGAGGAGAGGAAAAGTTTTAATCCATGCATGAATGCAAAATGAGAATTTTGTTAGTGAAGGATTATCACTTCTATCCCTTCTGCACAAGTACCTTTGATCCTGTCACATGCACATTCCCCCACACACACGCACGTACATTTCTGACCAGCAGTAGCACTTTCTGCAGATCAATGCACACATGTGCCCACAAAAGTGCTGTCTGTGCTCTGTGTGTGAGTCTATGCATGTGACACGATCAAAGGTACTTGTGCATAAGGGAAAGAAATGAACCTCATGGATTGATGCTTTGCCTCTGCTGAAACAGAGAATACCAGGGGCAGAGAGAGAGCGAGAGCAGGAGAGGGATGAGGGTGGCAGAGGCAGACAAAGAACAGGAGTAGATAAGAAGAGGTTACTAATGTTTGTAAACATCTAAATATTTAAATGTATCATAGCATCCTTGGTATTCCTCCCTCAGGCTTTGCATGAGAAAGACCGGACTGGATGGAATGCAAATGTTTTTCAAATAGACTTAGACTGAATTTGACTTTCTTAATTGATTGAATTAATTGTGGGAAGATTTGATTATTGTTAAACTTTGAATGAAAGCAATTGCCTTATTGTTTATAAGCTGAAATAACTCTCACAGTGTATGTCTACTTATTAAGAAAGTTGCTTAAATGCAAGGAGAAAGTCAACATTTGTGGGTGAAAGAACAATAGCTTGCCACGATTATAACTTTTCTAAAAAAATTTAATTAGTATTCATTACATTTAGTTTAGAATCAAATTATTTTGCGGAGAAACTAGTGAGATTTTGCAGATATTTTCCACATAAAGTGGCCTGTGCTGGGTTTCTCTTTTCCTATTTAGGAACCGATTCAACACTTTGAGCTTATAGCCACAATTACAATTTTTATTTCTCCCAGAGTAACAAGTCTAGTTTAAATTACTTCATCAGAAGCCAGACAGTCAACAACACACACTTGAAAAATGACCCCATGCTAGACAGTTCATAGATAACATTTCACTTGCTCCGTCTATAAATCATCTTTTAAAATAAATGAATTTTGCATTTGGCTACTGCTGCGCCTCTTTTACCATAAATCGCCTAGCAACAGCAGTTTGAATTTTGCTCTTTCTTGGTACTAAGAATAACTTCTCGATAATTGCCTCCATAGTGGACAAGTTCGATGTGCAGATTGTCGAGTGTTCGGAAAAGAGGGGGAACAGATAATTATAGGTCAAATTATGCCTTTTAACAATTCTCCAAATGAGCTCTACTATGAATTTCAGTTTTTATTGGCATCCTAATAAAAGCTATTCTACTGTTGTTTCCCGCCTACTGGTAGTCTGAAAGAGCTCCATTGCTGTCATTGCTGAAACCACTGTAATGAAACACATTATTATGTGATTGTGTTCATCAGCAGCCTTTTCACTATTTCAATATTAATTGACTGCTGGACAATGGAAGCTCAGAAATATAAATACATGAAATCAAAAGAATACTTTATTCTCTTGAGAACAGTCTTTAATATGATGTGAGAAACTCCTATTTTAGATGTGTGTGAAAGGCTGAACTAATGCCCTCTTAAATATGATTACATGTACTGGTTTTCACCTGGTTTGTGCATACGTGTGTAAATGTGTTCAGTAAATGTTTAAGGCAGCAGCTTGTTTACTGCTGGCATGCCTCGACTTTCGTTGAAATGAAAAACATTATTCTGCAGTCAATATCTAATTTTCCTGTTTTGCCAGGTAGAACAAACAAGATAAAATACTCTCCCAGCCTTCCTCACAGTCTACCTGTTACAGGAAACTGCATTTCCTTCCTTCCTTCTTTCTTTCTTTCTTTCTTTCTTTCTTTCTTTCTTTCTTTCTTTCTTTCTTTTCTCCTGACTATTTCCTCTGTCTCTTTCTTTATACACACTTTTCTCCCCTTCTTTGACTGACAGACCCCTCTTCCTGACCACACTGCATGCAGCTGGGAGCTAACAATAAATCCACTTGGTTTCTAATTGATTAGTTGTCCTGAACTGACTAATCTGATACTGAGACTTATGCTGTTCACCTTGGCCTAGGGTTTTTTTTTATAACATGCAAATAAACAGACAGCACACAGTCGTACTCACACATGCACAAACACATACTTTCTAAATCAAGCTGTAACAGTGCATCTTGTTTATGCTCTTGGCATTTCACCAGAACAAACAAACAAAAAACAGATACTCAGTCTCCCAACCTGCTGCTTCTTTATGTGCCTGCTGCCATGCTCACCTCTGTGCATGCATACATGTCTGAGATGTGTGGAGACAAAGCATCCACTTATGAATTATAGAGAGCCAAAGAAAATATGTATTGAGGTGGAATGGATCGGTGAGGCGAGACATTAGTATCTTTGCCCTACTTTCCCTCCAGCTTGTTAAAAGCAATTGTCTAGACAATCTGTCACCTGGCCTCCCCTAGTGAGGCTTGAGATGTACACACACTCACAAACACACACACACACACACCAATGACCACCAAACAGGACACTTGGTGACATGCTAGTTAGCCAGACATATTGTTAGCTTAACATGATGTAGTAGATAGAAGTGTGTGCTTTGCTTCCTGCAAAGATGAGGTAACTAAAGGTAATTATTTGGCTGTTGCTTGGAGTGTTGTGCATGCCGGCCAGCTTGACATAGTGTTAGCTGGTTGTAGTTGGTTAACATGCTTGTAGCTGGTGATATTACGGGCAAAAGTTCACTCTTACACAAACTTATTTTGATACCATGTTCCTTAATTTGGTGAGACAAGGGACATTATTCAAGGAATGTTTCTCATGTCAGAGGGGTTGCTAATTAGTGGCTGTTGGTAAGTGTAGCAGAACCTCTTACACAGTGATGATGGTTGGACAACAGACAGGGCATGGCATTCAGATCAAGTTGCCTATCAGTTGGAACAGCCACTACACTCTTGTCTAGATAGTCGATAGTCGAAACTTGTCGTATGCACTTAATTCAGCAATTCAGTTGAGTAGCACTCGACTCGGCAGATATGTCAGCCACACATCTCCTGCCCATTGTCACTTTGAAATGTTCTCATGACAAACTGTTTGGAAAAACTGGCAAGCTGATAAACTCTCAAAGAAGTCAGGTGACATAGTATAAAGTGCGATAAAGTCAGTGTAGGGAGGAGTTTGTGATAGATGAATGGGTCAAAGTCTTGAGTTTGAGTCACGTGCGAAACCAGAAGTCAATGTGGACTTTTTAGTTTTAGACTTTGTTGATTTATTATTTGGTTAAGGTAAGTTTAGGCAACAAAACTACTTAGTTAAGTTTATGAATAAAATAATATATATTGTTATAATTGGTCAAAATAATAAGTCAGTGTTGACTTGGTTTCACATGAGACACGAACAGCAGATGACAGAATCCTCCCACGTGTGTTAGATGAGGACTAGAGAATGGTGTCACCTGTCATGGGGCCCAATAGATTTATGGCAGTGCAGCCTGATTTCCACAGCAGGCCTGCAAGTGACAGTTTAAAACATAATTTAACATGAATACTGGGCTTCCATAGGAATCCTCACCCAACTTTTATATTTTATCGATAACTCTCCATTGAGCAAGTGTTGAAAAGAGTGGAGCTGATCCTACTTTAAATGTTTTGCAAGGATAGATGAATGACACATTAAAACAAGGACAAAATAAAAAAAAAAAACTCACCACGTGTGCATGTGTGTAAATTTGTGTGTATGCATGGGTTTAAATTGTCCACATGCGGTATGCAGCAGGTCAGGTGTGCGCAGTGCCTTTTGTTGTCATAATCCAAACACCATAAAATAAAATCAAACAAGAATTGATGTTTTTTTTTTTTCTGCTAGACAGGAAAAAAAGGATTTTCTTTTTTTTTAACTGCGAGACTTTCTCTGACTTTCCTTTTAGCTTTTCCACAGACAGATACACAGCAGAAATAAAGCCTCTTACAGAGTCCCCCCTAGCCGTCAACTGCACTGACAGGATCAGATTTAACACCGCACTTGATTTCCTCAGCCCTCCAAGAAAGGTAAGAAATGACTGTCTAGCATTTCTTTACCACCCCTTTGTCTCGCTGGAGATCAAAAGCAAACTAGACAGATACTGTGTAGTTAAAAGACACATAAAGGGCTCAGTGCTGGTAGCTCCTCACTTACTCACTACTGAGAAGTAAATGGAGAGAGAACAGGGTCCACAGGCTTTTTGTAGCTCTGTCCTGCCACTTAAGCTATTTCTCAGCTCGTGATGGGATTCCAGCCTAGAGCGTGATTCCAACCTCCAAAATTATCTTTGGTTTTGGACCAGTGGGCACATCATAGTTTCTAGGAAACATTTTTATGACATAGTGAATACTTAATTTAAACAATATACTACTCCATACTAGTTAAACAATATGCTTGTTTCCATATCTTACACCATAAAATGGAGAGTATGTGAGATAATAAAGTGTGGTGTTTTGTAACGCCTGTGAATTCAGGTAATGTCCTCATATCTCAGTTTAATACTGCTTACTGTTATTTATAGATCCATTATTCTATACAGACTTCAAAGTTCAGTCGAGTTTTTCCCACCCTGATGCTTCAGAGAGAGAATTCCTCAGTCAATCATCCTATCATATTAGCTTGCTCAGCTGAGTCTACGATGCCAGATATGGATAACAACCCCTCAACCCTATGCCCCACAACAAGCAAGGTCAAGCTAATGAGTGCTCTTACAGGACTGAGGAGACGGGTGGAGGAGGCATAGCGGGAGCTGATTATTGAGCTTCCTTGATGAAAACAGCCTCTGGAAAGCAGAGCTGAGTGAATCTGGGAAGGGTGGGATAAAAAATGAAGATGGAAAAAGCAGGGAATGACTGTCAATGATAGTAAAGGCCTCTTCTAGTCCACTGACTAATCATGATAAATGCTCCTTAAGTCTAGCTCATTTTGTACTGGTAGACACACACACACATACACACACGCTCACACAGACTTACAAAACCATTTCATGAATCAGTACCTCAACTATTTTAGAATAACCAAAGTCAGGCTTAAAATATGGAAAACATCTTCAAAAGAGAGATGGAAAGTGAAAGCAAATTTTGAAAGATAGCACCATTGGGTGTTTTTTATTCCACCCCTATAGACATAAATCATTTATGATACTGCAAATCACAGATAGGTCCTTGTGAATGTAATGAAATACATGCAAAAAAAGTGCTTACAGTATACATGGATCTCTATATTCTGCAAGATGTTTTTTATGCTGCTGTTTTTTTCTCATTCTGCCCGCGTATCACGGGAGAACATGTTTGAATATGAAAGGAAATGCAAATTAAATTTGACATATGTTTGCATTTGGAGAGATTTATCCACCTCTATTTTTATTTTAAAGGACTGAATGTAGAGTTTTGAAGTGTAAAGTTCTGTCAGTGCACACAAAGCCAGATTTGCCTTTTTTCAGGTTGATCTCACCGTATGTGTTGTTAGCATACTGTATGCTGCACTGTGCACAGATGAATGGAGTGAATTCATACACCTTAAATCCATAGTGGATCTGCTATGGAGTTTTGTTTTTTCGCAAAACTATTTATATGTGAGTGTGGAGATCTGTAAATGCAACTATTTTGCTCCAATACAACAACCCCCAGAAAGAATCACCTTTGGCAGCATCTATTATATTTTTAACCTAATTCTTGCCTCATTTGTGGGTTGATAAACATTAAATGAATCAAATTCAGTGTCCCATATCGCTGTTTTACAAGCTACTGTAACTGTGAAATGCTGTCAAGGCTTTCGTCATACAGAAGTGGAAGTGGATAGTTAGTGAGGCATGAGGCACAAAGACAAATTGGCACACACATTTGCAGGTTTCTGCCACTATGGAAGTGTTCAGCAAAATTCATGTGTAAAAATAGAGCCAGCTATATCTGATGACTGTATTTCCAGGTCTGCAAGAAAAATCATTGTATGCTTTCCAGCCAATAATATCTGTGTATGCATTTACAGATTTGTCTACACATTCACAGACTTATGTATGTATTTCCAAATGTGTATACACATTACAAATCTCAATGCACTTGTACAGATTTTTATTTATTTATTTATTTAAATACATTCATATCTGATTGCGCACACACAGATACAGGTTTGCAGATTCCTGCGCACATTGACAAATCTCAGAATCTCGGTGTGCATTTAGAGATTTTTGTACAGATTTACAAATCTGATTATGCACACATGGCTGGAGATAGAGTTACACAACTCTCCCCATACTACAGCTTATGGAGTTTAAGGTTTGAGGACGCAAATTACTAATGAAAACACACTGATGCAAGCATAAAGCAATTTATTTCTCTATAGCACACACAAACACACACCCAAACACACATAAATAGAGGCTTACAGTACAGTTTATATATGAACACGGGGACATTTACACGCACTCACATGCACACCGAAACACACACTCCCTCATGCACCAGTGTTTTTTTATTTCGTGAATTCAACTCAGGGAGTAAGTTGGATTCTCTCCCCGTCTCTCCTTGTCTCTGCTGTAGTTAATGACTTCTGCCTAATGTCTCCATAAGCTCTATTGAGAAGAATGCATGCCAGGTAAGACTGCAGGCCACATCACATTTCTGCCTCTCTCTGCTAAACTACACGGCCTGCCTACAGTAATTATGACACCACAGAGAAGATTCAGCAGCAATGTGTGTGGGGGTCATTAGCTCGGGGGCTTGTACGTATGAGAGAGATTATTCAAATTCATCTCTCTGAATGTGTGCGTGCGTGAAGTATTTGTGTATATGACTGAGCTTCTTTAAATCTGTTTCCAATATAAAGGAAAGAAAAACAATTGCCAGGAGGTAAGAATTAAAACCTGACATATTTCTGAAAGGGGTCATTTTCATTCTGCATCCTGAGCGCGACTTGAGAAGTAGAGGGCATTAATATCTGCTGTCAAATGAATTGATGTAAGAATTTTAACACATTATGCTGCTACTAAGCTCCAAGGGTTTACCGATTTTTCTGTTAAACATGAAAAGTACATAAAAATAAAGGCTGAATGTAATGTGTCATGCATTTTATTGTTTGTTTTTCCATATTTTCCCCTCAATTATTTATGTGTTTTTTTGTTTGTTTTTGGCCTATGGGAATTGTGATAAATGGTTCAATTCTGAACAAATGAGAAAGTCAAACAATTTTAAACTCTAGTTGTCAATTTGAGTGATAGCCCAGCAGACAAGGTATTATCAGCTCAAGGCTGTTGTCCCAGTTTTGCTGTTGTTAAGCTGTTGAAGCTCTCACACACCGAGCTGACAAGCTTGGCCATTGTTTTTGCAGTGAATCTGGCACTGGTGGCACAAGACATGAAGACCTAAAAAAAAACAACTTTGCTAGCACAGTGGGATTATTTGGATTGATGCATAATTCAAAAGGCCTAGATTGCCTTCACCTCTTCCTTTCTTCTTAAAGGTGAGGTCAGCAATTCTGGAGAAATATTGCTGATATTTGAACTCAACAGCCAAATAAATACAACCTTCCCTTCAGTGCGCCTTCAGATGCTCTGCCCCCCAAATTCATGGGCATGCATGGAGACAGAGAGCAATTAAGAGGTGAAAACAATTCATTGCTCTCCATTGACTTTGTATTGTGTGAAGGTGCCTCCCTGTCACATCGGTCTCCCAGCAAACAAAAGGAAAATGTCTAAAAGCACCTGTGTGGTGGGATGCACTACTAACAGGGTAAAGAACCCAGGGCTAAGTTTCTATAGGCTGCTGAACCAAACGGAGCTTTTAAGAAGACAAAAGTGGATAAAGACAATAATATAGGAGGCAGCATCAGCAGGAAGAGGGTAGTGTGGAGGTTAGAAGTAACTAAACTTTGCATGGCCTGGTTTTGATCTTTGTCAGTCATTTGATTAGATCGTCGTAAACATCATAACGTATTTGACTTCTGAACATTCAGTGTGATTATTTCACCAAGAAAAGCAAGATAAGGAGAAGGAAGACAAGTTGACATAAATCTGTCAATATAACATCTCTGGTAGACCGCTGGTTGCATATTGTGGTGCGAACTGTTTTACATCTTAGCTCTTAACTGACTATAAAACCTATTGCGAGTAATGTAACTGTTGCTTTAGTTGCTGCCGTGAGGCGAACACTCAGAGAGGACAAGGCATTTTCCCAGAGCCAGCACACCAACTCCAGATAGCAATACTCACAACCCTCACTACCACAGCAAACATTACAACAGCTGAATGTCCGTGGGCAAGTGACTGAACATTACCTGACACACATCACAAATATTAGATATATTACAAAAGGGACATATGGGTTCTGTGAAACAGTAACGTTAATGTTGATTGTTGCAATTGATTATCACTTCTTGACAATGCAATTACACATCAGCATGTGTCAGATTTACCATCCCCCTCTTTCCTACTACCCCCTTTGTCCCTAATTTGGGAAATACACATATTTGCTTTCTTGCTGAGAGTTTGATGATAAGATTGATATCACTTTCATGTCTGTATACTAAATGTGGAGCTACTGCTAGCACCCAGTTAACCAAGCTGTTTAACGTGGGGTGTTGTCAAGCGGCAAACTCCGGTGCTGGAAAACGAAGCCAATGCGGAAGTGCTAAAAACTGTAATTCCTCAAGCGGCTGCTTGAGACAGGCTGTAGTAGTGAGTCAGTCTCCATAAGCGTCCGTATTAAAATGCCTAATTTCACAGCAGAAATAAACATGTTTACAGCCTGGTACAGGCAACGGTTTTTGGACTCTATAGCTAATTTCTGTGAGGGGGGTGAATCTTTTTTAACCTGTTCAGATGATATTAAGGCTCGAAGTTACATAATTATCAGTGTGACCACTATGATTGACAGGTAAGTGCCATCACAGTTGGCTTATTAGAGCACCCAGGCGTCATTCGGCCCACCTCAGTTCAGCCGATGATTCATGTCTTTGCCGATATTTAGATTAGATGGGAGGCTGAAGTAGTAGTACATCCAACATGGCGGTGGCCAGCAGCGCATATTTTCTGCTTCAAAACAGCGCTTCGGAAAACCTACGGGTGACGTCACTCAGGCTCTGTCCATTCTTTATACTGTCATTGGGTGTTGTACTAGACTTGTCTCTGCCGGTTGCCAGGCAGCAACTGGTGCCAGGCGGTAGCTTGATATTTAACGTACAGACATGAGAGGGGTATCAGTGTCATCTAACTTTTAGCCAAAAAGCGCATGTGTCTAAGTGTATGTTGCTATTGGTGCAGCAGTCAGCTGCTATCGTCTGTAGTACATTATATGTTGAAGACACATTTTTAACAGAATATGAGGCTTTGCCTTTTTGAGTTCTAAATGGGGTGTAATGGCCATTAGACAAGCGAACCCACAGAGGAAGACGCTGTAATGTATGCAAGAGATGGGATCTCAGAAGAGAATTCGCTGTGTATTTCTCTGTGTACTGATGTTTGCCTGTGTGTGCGACAGAGAGAAAGCAAGATTTGTATCAAGTCACATTTAACCTCTCCATTCATCCATCCATTCGCCCACTGATCCAGAGAAACACAGAGAGAGAGAGTACAAAAGTGAGTGACTGTGTGTTATTCCCACATGATTTACCACTCATATTAAAACAGGAATATATTATATCTCAAATTCAATTTGAGAAGAGGGTGGTGTCAGCATTTTGCCTGTCATCTCCAGCGATGGGAAGAGACTGGGATGGATGTGAATGCCTTCTCTTATTTAACTCTGTCTGATTCTCCTGTGGCATAAGCAACCACACGCAGCCACACACCCACAGAAGCAAATACGTATTTTGAGGGTTCGTAACCTAATCTTGGTTAACATTTGGGAAATAAGCTGTCCTGCAGCCTTTACTGTGGAGTGAAACAATTGCATGAAAGTGCAGGAAAGAAATATTTCTCCTCTGATAGTCCACTTTACATTTCAGATTTTCAAACAACATCACTGTCATGACTTACCTTCCAGTCACTGTTAAATCTTCCTGCTTGCATATGCAGAGGTTTGACTGACATATTATCATGTACATAAATATAGATAATATATGCATACTATATCATACTGAAGACATGCACTCTGCATAACATAAATACCTACATATTCTATGCATATGGAGCAGCTGTAAAATGATTAAAAAAAAAAAAAGTTCAGGCGTCTTCTATCTGATACTTCATGTGACTCCTCAGGCTACGTGTGAATAAACGTCACCCAGAGAGAAGAAGAGAGGTGGTTTGTGCATGTGTGTCTGTGTTGTGTGGTGGGGGAAGGTGGCCACATGAGGTCATACTCTGTTTACAGTTTCAAGCTTATTGCTAGCCCCTTCACTGACAGCAACTCAGAAAAACAAATACAGTGGAGGAAGTACTTATAAAACATATGGTTTATGAGTACTAACAAAACTGTGGTTCAGGAACAGGGTAAAAAACAATTAAACATTTCTCTGGGTTTAATCTAGTTCAGTTTTATAACAAGGAAAAAGGCAAAGGAGAAAGTAAAGCGAAGGCCAAAGTCTGGGGTGAGGTGTAGCCTGAAGTTTTCATTATACAATAGATGATAAGAAGTGATTCTGCTGTCTAGCAGCTGACAGAAGAATCATTTCACCACTGAGAACCCAGGAGGGCGAAAAGTCCAGACAGAGCATAGTGATAGCCGGGTCGCCACAGGGAAGAGAATGCTGAGCACCTATTAACTACAGAGTGCAAAGCTGGAATATAAGGTTGAATCATTGCCTGGAGGTAGGGGGTACAGTTTCTGTCGGATCGTTCATATTGTTGTCAGCGCTAAGGTGACTTGGAGGAATTTAGAAAGGTGGACTAAGGTGGTGTAATAGGTGAATTGCACAGCACAGACAGAAGTGCACAGGGAGCTGAGCCAACAGGGGGTCTAGTCAGGAAATGACTGAGGCTTGGACTAGGACTTGAGCGGAATCCCTGGTGAGAAAAGGCTGGATTTGACAGCTGTTGTAAATCTTCCGAATCGCGTTGAGGCAAAGTGAGGTTTAAAAGGTCGCTGGTGGTCACGCTGGGATCTTCGGAAGTGTCGGACTGGGGTCAGGGGAGTGTTATTGAGGTTGTAGAGGTCTGGCAAAGGCTAGGATTTGCAGCAAACAAAGAGATAGCATTTTTTTAGGTGCAAAGGTGCAAAGTCCATAAGTTGATGTTGAGCCACACATAATTTTGTAGGAAATACAGTAAAAGACATATTTGCTAATAAAGTACTAGTGGCCCATATGAGAAAGCACCTTTGAGAGACAGAACAAAAGCAAAAGAGCAGTGCAGTAGAAAAAAAATGAATGACTTACAGAGAACCTCCTTGCCTTTAAGAGTGTTAACAGCTGTAGACTGGCTGACTGGATGACTGAGTAACATGTGTCATTATTATAGGGTGAGAGCAGGTGCTAAAAGCATGCTTTTATACATCGACCATTGGGGATTCACTATGAATACATTTCCACTGGTGCAGTAGCTTTGAAGGTGATGGAGTCCTTAATTCCTGATAGAGTGAATTCAAGTCTGGATTTAGGGTGCAGCAATGTTAGTTTGTAATTGTTTTTCAATGATGAGCGTCTGTTTGCTGCACAAAGCTGATGATGCATTTGTCTCTGCCAGATTTTTGTCTGAACAGAAAAGTTTGAAGAGGCTGAACTTTTTGGAACTCAGGAATATGTTTTAGAGTTTTCATCATCACTTCGAGTTTACAGGAACAAGGCATTGCTTGTGTTAAATGTATTCCAAAACAAACCAAGAGGACACCAACACTGAAACTTATGATGATGGATCAGTGTGGCTGCAACAGCAGAAGCTATCTAGTTGGGACAGTTGGTTTATACAAATAGTCCCAATTTCTTTTATTGTGAGGTTTATTTTTCCATATGTGGGATACCACCAAGTGCTGTCCAAAACACCCTTAAAGACCTATATGACTATATATGTATGGATTTAAGCAAACATACTGTTTTAGATGTTAACCATTTCAGGTCTTCAGGATCCTGTGATGAGATCATTTTGCCAACAACTGTTTCCACATTCAAGAATGATCTTAAAATCGATGGAATTTTAATAATTAAATCCATTATTCCAAAATATTCAAGACAATAAATCAAATTTTTACTTAAATGATTTAAATAATTTAAATCTAACAATCAAGCGTGACCCCTCACTTTGCTACCAAACTTCTTAAACGCTCCACTTCCACCAACCTAACTCCTGATTTTACATTTAAGGAGTGCCGATTGCCATTCATTGACGCGAGTCATAACTCTGCCTAATAGCACTCATTGAGGGCTGAAGCAAGGAAATGGGCTCATATATATGCAAAAGTTAAAGGTGTGAATAGCATGTAAATGACCAAACGCATTGCATCTTGCCCTTGTAAACACAGCAAACACAGGCGATTGCTAATAGAGAGTGTGTGTGGTCAACGCTGGGAGGAGGTTGAGGAGGAGGCGACTCTATGCAGGTGCTAATCACAGTCCAGGTCATGTTATCTGCCTGTGATTATGAACCATTAGAATTTGTTATTGCTGGAACAGCTGCAAAAATAACCTCCTGATGGCAAATGTATGTGAGAATAATCTATGGGCATATGAGTTTGTTTAGAAGCATATGGCATGTGGCATCAAGATAAGGACTGTGCATCCCACACTCATTCTATAATGGGAAGTTTATGATGGACCTTGGCAGCTGCTGCACTTTCTCTCTCTTCTGCTTTGAGATGATAGGAGGCTTTTACTGCGGGTTCAACTTCAGGTTAGTCAAATTTTAAGTCACTTTCATATATAAAATTTTTCATAAATGAAATCCTGATGAACCACGATTGGCTTAATTTTAGATCATCATAAATCTGTATGCACTTTATTAGTCTATTTGATCTCAAAAATTTTGATACGTCCACCTACGTGATGCCATCCCCACTTTAACTAATCCCTTTCTCATTGAAAAACCTCAAAGATAGCTGTGCTGTATGTAAACTTTCATTTCTTATCGCTTCCAATTCCCACTCTGACTCTTTCATAATACTCTTTAATACCCTGCCATTTCCTAGTGGAGGGCTACATGCTGTCTCAGCAGCAGACAGACAAAAGCAGCGAGGGACATGGAGAGAGATTCAGGGGCTTAGTGTCTACGGGAGGGTGACCCTATATTGTTCCAAATGCATAAGGGACCAAAAAGAAAACCCGTGGATGAGGAGTCTTGGCTTAGCGCATAATGCATAAAATGAATTTCTTCCCCGCGACTACTCATTTGCCACTTATTCACTTTAATTCCTACTCCCCCGCCTCCCATCCCTCCTTCCATATCTTGCTTCGCTTTTGGTTTAACAGCTCATAAAACTGATGCCATAGCAGGATCATGGGTATGTGCACATGTGAATACGAAGAAAGTGGTGATAAATTAGAAATTGTGCAAATCTGATTGCGGGAAAAAGGTAGTCAAAAGTAGCAAAAGACCAAGTGTATAAGTGTGTGCGCGAGAGAGTATGTAAGTGTGTGCGAAGGGTCTTTGTGTGTGTGACAGAAAGAGATGGTGTCCAGGTTTTAAAGGCAGGTACAGTTGCAGAACGCTGAGCGCAGTTAGCTTTTCTCTCGGTAATTGCTCCTCGCCGTAAATGCTAATTTGGTGTCATGACTGCTTGACTGAGTCCCAGATGGGATTTTAAAAGTACCCAGCCTCTGTCTAATTTCATTCTGTTTAACCCGCCCATCCACAGGCTCTTTGTGCATGCGTTGTGAGCTTCGACTTAAACCATCCATTCTGTTTGTGATTTAACGGTTTGTAAAAGGCCTGTGGTCCCCTTTAGTTTTCTCTGTGTTAAAATCAATCTGTTGTTGCACTTTAATGCCAGAAATTCTCAAGAGAGTTTAATCCATTGGGCAAAATGGAAAAGAAAAATCAAGGTGTATGAATCATTAAGCATGTAGGACATATGCTTAAGACGTAGAGGGTATAAAATGCATCACTACTACTGGTACTAGCAAATTGTTGAATAAAATCCATTTGTTTTTCTGTTCTTGAGAAAGGTGTAATGCACTGTGTGATTGATGCCGTGTTACTGTACTGTCACTGAATGCCCCCAGGCAAAGCAATTTAGATTAGTTATAAGCTCGAGTTGAAAACAGACAGGTTTTTTTAGTTGTTGTTTTTTTTTTGCTGGATTTAAAGATGTTTAAAGTAACTTTAGCTGTCTAATTACCTTATTATTTAACCTTCAAAGCATGACCTATTATGTTTGAGATTCGTGTACTGAAGATTGTATGTGTGTGTATGAGCATATGTGTGGAAGTGGGGGCTATTTTGACAAAGCCTTTTTCACAGTAGGTCCTAGTCTTTTTTACTGTCAGTCCAATGATTACTCTGCTGGCTTTGAAAGTGCCCTCACTGTGTGTGTGTGTGTGTGCACGCGTGTGTGTATGTGTGTCTGTGCATGTTTCAGTGAATTTATTGATGGTTCTGGATATATGTGTGGGCTTACAGTCTGTGTGTGCCTATGGATTTGTGTTTGTGGTCTCCTCACTTCAGCATGCTTTCGCTGGCTGGGTTGTACCATCAGGACTCACACTGCCATATTGTTCTGTAGGTACATGCCTCTGTAGTGTCTGAGAGGTGAAGGCTTTATGCTTGGAATTCACCATATGGGTTAGACTGCAATAAAACAAGTCTATAACATGCCAGGGTTTTTTAAGGACTATGTGGAAGCTTGCCTCTGTTCCCATACCATGTTCCATTGCAGGGTGTTTTTAAACAGCCCATTTAGATGGTGGAGATGCAGTATTGAAAGGATGAGGATGTAAAATGAGTATCCTGGCAAAATGTTGTTGAAAAGCTGTCAAATGGATTACTGAAATTAGACACCCATTTCATCCAGTATTTTGGTTCAAATTGAGTATTTGGAAGCTTGTGTGTAAAAATATAATGACACATTGACAGAAATGTAAGACATGTTTTTTAAAAAACCTCCTAAAACATTAAATTATTTACAGAATCATTTACATGTGTAAATCTGAGGTTCTTTACAATTGTCTGTGTATGAGCAATACTAATGGATTGAAATAATTTGGACCAAAACTTTAGGTGCTTGGCTGGTGTGACATTTGAGTGGCAGAATTTGTCAACACATTGGTGAACAAAGAAAATTTGGCTCTCATACAGAATTTCAAGATGCTTATTGTTGGTCGGATTGTTGATTGTACTGCATATTCATTTTTAATTGTACAAAATAATATAAATCAAAAATTCTCTCTTTCTTTCCCTGAAACAGACTGCTCAAGTAAAACTGAATGAAAGCTGTGATCGCCTTTTAATTTCACCTGTAAAATCTGCCTCAATCAGCGTAGATTAAAGTGGAGAGACAACTTACGTAAGGGTTTTAAGGTCTTCAGAAGCACGTGATTCTGGACTGTGTGAGTGAGTGAGTGAACAAAACACGATATATGTGCCTTTGAACAACACATTATAGAAGATATAGAGGGCAGGTTTGAGAGTGTAAAGAACAGCCACACTGCTGGGCTTTTTCAAGCTCAGCACTGTCCTGTGATTATCTAGATTGGTCCATTGGCCCCAAAGGACATGTGACTGTGGTCAGAAATGGCTCATTAATGAAAGAGGTCAAAAGAGGCTGACACACTCTGAGGTGAGTAACAGACAGACTACAGGTAGTTATTTTCAACAACCCTGCTCAATAATTGCTCCGAAAGACCTGTAAAGGATTGTCAAAGTTGCTAGCGCAGCACCTTGCCACAAACTGGGTGGGGTAGATGAACACTTTACAGAGTATAAAAATCTTTCCAGAATAAAAAAAGAAAAGCATTGCTTCAGTGCTGGACGACCGGGAAACCACAATTCCTGTTGTTTCAGTTGAATGCAAAGACTTGGGTTTGGCAAAAAATTTAAACAATAAAAAATTAAAACATCCATGCCATGGGTTAGCATCTATCTATCTATCTATCTATCTATCTATCTATCTATCTATCTATCTATCTATCTATCTATCTATCTATCTATCTATCTGGGATATTTTCTGCAGAAAGTAATATTTCTTCTGCTGAGACAAAAATCCTTCTGACTTTTCTTTTGCAGTCAGGGGCACCGGTTCATATATCTGGTATTCTCCAGGATGGGCTATCTCATTTAGATTGGCATTAGAGGTTTCCTGTGACATGATTTGTTTCCAGGGTGAAAGAACTGTGCACTCCAGGGGAGACTTCCCATATCAGCAGATACCATTATCCCTTGGATCACATATGTGCAGTCTACTGAATATCACCATATCAAGACTTGTCGTCACAGTTTTCTTCCCTACTTGCTTATTTTCCATCTTTGCCGCTTCTCCATTTCTCTCTTTTACATCTGATAAATGCAGATCTGGCATCTATTATCTCCTGAGCGCTCTCAATATGCCATGCATGTGTTACGGGGCCAATTTTCACTTGTAAAGCTGCAGAGAGAAGGGCATCAATAACTGTTCTCAACATGATATATTTTTAAAATATTTCTTATTCTCAGCATAGACCCAATTGTAGCACGATACAGCACTTCCTGACAGTGGCAATGTTTCATGCTTTGAACTCTACAAATAATAATTGTATATTGCATATTTTTCTTCTACTCTTGCATATTGCATATTTTTTCTCGATATGTTGAGGAAGGAGGGAGCAATCATTCTGTGTTTTTTATCTTTCATCTTCTCAATATTCTAATGATCCTACACTACTTTCCCTCTTGGGCAATGATGATGATGCATATCAGGTTTACAGCCTTGCAAAGATGCAAAAATCCCAAGTAAATTATCTGGTAGCATAGAAATGATCATTTTGCATGCAAGTCGGTGGGGAGTCAATATCTCAGCTGTAGTCAATGAGCAAACCATACAATTGCAGAGAGACTAAATTGATGTAGCCCCACACGCAGAGATATTGCGCTTTGGAATCGAACCCATGGAATTCCTGTGAACTCACTGTCTCTTTTTCTGTAAAATTCTCCCCCTCTCTACCCTGGTTTGTGTGCACCCTAAAACAAACAGATAAACATTCACTTATTCGTGTTAGCCTGTGCTGCCGCCTTGCTCCTTAACTGGAAAGAATCAATAATGGTGATGGCTGTTTGGCCGACTTTCAGGCGGGCTTGCTGAGGAATTCTGGATGATGAGGCCAAAAGGTTCCACTCCAGAAGCCTTCACTAATCTATATTGACCACATGCGAGGAAGACAGCAATAATTTGGTGTGGTCTTCCTGCAAAACCTCCCACATCGTTCCACTCCTTTTTTTCTAAAAAAAGAAAGAAAAAAAAAGAAATTGAAAATAGTCTTTTTACTGCTGACATGTTGAGTGAAACCCTTTGCACAGCAGGGTAAAGTTTCTGGCTCTTGCCTTCTAGGTCTGGGGAAAGAAACAAATTTTCAGACTCCCGCATTTGATCAATATGTTTCCTGTACTGATAAAGTATCTGTTTGTCAGAGCACTTGACTCTTGGACTGCCAGCTAGTCAGAAAAGCAGCCAGTCAATCATCCAGCCAGCACAGCAGGATTCTTTTATACTTTTTATGCCAAGTTCTTGAACCACATCAGCTCAGTTGTCTTCTAGAAGAGTCGACTTGTGTCCAGTGACCTGTGTTGATGATCCACGTCAAGGTCAGAAAAGACGCTGGCAAAGGGTCACAGTACAACATACTCTTCACTGGTCACTGTCAAAATATTCCACTGGTAACGGGCAAACATGACCTCCATGTCATCTAAAAGCCACGGCACCTGTGATGAAGACAATATAAAAGCTCACCTTCTTCCGTAAAGACATTTGACGCTCCAGACTATTTCATCCAAGACACTGCAATTTATTCTCAAACTCATGACAACACAAAAAGATAAAAAGGCTCCTTAAAAGGAAATGATTTCCAAAAACCTGCATTGGTTTTTAACTGCATTCCATCACAAATTATCATTAAACTGAATAGACTGAATAGACTACTAACAGTCCAGCAGCCCACTGACAGCCAAGAACACATCAAACAGACTCCATGCACAGCTGGCAGAAGAAAATGTTTTATCCTTAACATCATCTGACATCTTACTGTCTCTTTTGCTGATTCATTTTTTAAAGACAATACTTCCTCGGTTATTACCTAACACATATGATTCACATAGCCTGTTGTAGTAACCTGTCAGCTTCTAAAGAACCCTTCTGTTGGCATAGTAGCACAATTGCTTTGGATGCTTGAGCTCACAGGTTTGTATCTGATTTCTGCCAAGTACTTTGCGGTAATACTGCATCACTATTTTTCTCATGCTGCCTCTTTTCGCTAAAACTCTTTATTACCCTGAACATGTATTTAATATTATAGGTACAGCACGGCTCAAAAGAAAAACCAATCCATATAGGTGAAAAGACTCTAGAAGCTGCTTTTTTTTACACGTCCTCAATTGCTATTGATTGAATGCTCTCCTGGTGCAGAGCATTGTAATTCTTGCGTCACCTCAGCCGTCAGCCAGTCAGCAATGCCGGCAGGTCTGTCAATCAAGACAGCCAACCTGCCAGCCAACAAAGCCCCCCATCTGCAAGCCAGTCACTCTGCAGCTACAGTACTGAATGAATAAGAAAACCAAAGAGCCAGCCAGCCTCGCAGTCAGCCAGCCAACCAGTCAGTCAAACATTTTCTTGCATCATTGTTTTCCTAATTAATATCATACACCAGCAACTTAAACAAAAGCACCTGGTGTACTACTGGAGAGAAAACTAGTGTGTATGATGTTTCTTCTAGGTACCCTCAGGGCAAAATCGTGAAACAAGTATTGAACTGTTATTCAACATATGGAAACGTAATTGTAATATATGCGTGCAGTATACTGCACATTTAACCACTGACTTGCAAAGCTTTAATCCCCCTTTTTTTAATGAACAAGGAAAAGGAGCTAGAAAAGAAAAAAAATCTTAACACACACCTCGTCAGTTTTCCATTGGTCATAAAAGCTTGTATAAACCTTTAGTTTTCTTGATTTCTACAAAAATACAGAAAGGATTTGACTTCAGTCACAGTAGTCATAGTAGGTTGTCTCATCCATGTAGAAAGATAGAAATAAAACACTATACTTTCGGGGGTGGAGAGACAACGTCAGAGAAAAATAAATTGAAAGCTAAATACAGGGTTCAGTAAAGGTAACAAAAATCCATACATATCATATTGCCCTGAAGCACAGTGGGTAAACACAGGTGTCCCATTTGAATGAATAAATAAGTTGGTTTTGTTGTCATTCAAAAGATTTATATCCCCATTTGACTTGAACCAAAGTCAATTCAGAGGCCAGTTGGGATTTAATGCCTTGCTCACTGACACTTAGACAAGAAAAAATGTACACTACTGACAGGGAAAATATTAGGTATGGCTCAGTGTTTCAGTCTTTATTGATTCTCACAGAAAAATACCCCAATTATTCCCAGTGCATCACAGTTTCCCAACACATCCGAGCATTATTGTGTTTTCCAGGTATACAGTAAGTAGATAATGCTAACCACATGCAAACATAAAGTAGGTCTTATTGGTGAGAACAGCCCAGAATATGCTTCCAGTAACAGGAGGTGAAAAGATGTTTTAGAAAGACATACAAAGGTTGCTTATTATGCCCTGAATCCCTCAAAGTGCAGTAAAATTACACATTATTAAAAGAATAGTTCCTCGTTTGGAGCTTTAGAATTTCTGGTAAATGGATTTGGTCACCTCATCTCAACAGTTAAACTATAAGTTAAATATCTTTTTTTTTAAATCAGATTTTCACTAGTTTACAGTTATTTATTGAATATTCAGAATAAACAGAAGTACATATCTGAATTTCTCAACTGCAATAATGAGTCATGTGTTGCACTGTGTTGGAGAAATGCAAATCAAAAAAACAAAAGTCAAAAGTCTACAACAAAATAGCTGAAGACCAGTTCAAAGGCGTGATTTTGGTCTATTCAAATAGTTCCTTGATTTATTCCTCTGATTTTTTGAACATTTTCAGATTGAAACTCATTGAGATTTTCTTTGAGTGCAGCTCACAGAACATAATGGATAACCCCTGAGGTCTTATTCTGCCAACTGCGCTGTGTCTGTACAAGAGAAACACAACTTATTTGTGAGAAAGTGTAACATGAGAACTTCAGAAACAGGCTCAATGTGTGTGTAAGTGTGTGTTTTTGCATTTGTGAGAAAGAGAGCCTACAAGAGAGAAAAAGAAAAAGATGGAGAGGAGAGACTGTGCGTGTGGTATTCCGTGCTGACGGATAAAAGAGCTGAATACAACACACACACACACACACACACACACACACACACACCAAGACACTTTCTAGGAAGATTGCTTGTAGGTTAAATCTAGCCCCAGCAGCAACTCTTGCAGGGTAATCTATTCTACTCTGTGTCTGACAAAAGAAATCCTTTTTCTTCCCTCTTTCCTTTCCTTCCTTTGTTTCTTCCTTTCTTAATTTCCTTTTCTTCCCTTCCTAGTTGTTTCATCACTCCTCTTCACTGTGTCTGACTTTTTGCTTTCTAAGATGAGCTGTACTTCAAAATCTCAATAATAACAAAAATGTAACTTTCTGAGCAGTAAAAGAGAATAATGTATAAAATACACCTTAAAATAAAATGTGACTATTTAAACAGGGCTTATCTCTCTGGACTGGTCAATCCAAAGGCTCCAGGTGCTGATGCACGAAAATTGAATGAAACAGCTAGATCAAGGAGTGCACAAAGATGATTGTGATCATGATGAAACATGATTATGTCAAAGCTGATTGGTTTTTAATCTTCTGTAGCAAAAATGTTTTAATATGCAATAAAGTCAAAGTCCAGCTAATCTTTAAACTTTAAACTCAAAAGGGTTACGGAACAGGAACTCAATCAAGGATCCTGTCTCTTTACAGTTTTAGTCTTTCCAGTTCCTCCATCCAATTTGCTTGTCCTAGCCTGTTCGCCCGCCCTGATGTGTTGCCTGGTCTAGCTGACTTTTCTTCTTACTAGGTTTTCCAAATCCACTTTATTACCACGGCTTTGTTTCTTTAACAAAACTGCTGGACCCATATTAAATAAAATTAGTAAAATGAAATTGATAAAAGTAATCATAGTTTGCAACACCAACTCAGATTATTGGTTAAAACTAAAGTTTCTGTGTGTACAAAAATCCTATATTGATCTGAATAGCCTTGTCTTCTCCAAACAATAAGCTATAATATGATACACAATGATGCAGATCGCCTTGAGTCGCACGAAAATCAAAGATCTTTCTCCTTCACACGTCTGTGTCTTGTTTTCTTACTTGATGGTTTTTATGTGACATGGACCTCCAACCAGAACCAGAAATAAATGACACCAAACCAAAAGCAAATATAAATGACTTTACCCTACTGACAGGAGACTGGAGACAAGAGACTCTGAAGGTGAGCACACACATTGTATAAACATCACAAACACATTGACTAAACCCCAATAATCCTCCTTGCTTTATAGTGACGTCATCGCTCAGCACTGACTTAATCCAGAGCCCCTATTCATGAAGTGGAAGAAGCTATAACCTTAACGTCCTTCTTAAACAACTGCAGATTGTGTGTGTGTGTGTGTGTGTACAGACAGCTGATTCATTGATTTGTTTTTAAAAAAAAAGGTGCATCTTTAACACATACAAGGAGTTATCCCAAATATATGTACATTAAAGTATATAGTATTGTGAATTTGTGAGTGAGACAGAGATACACAGTTATTTAATGAATGAGTTTCTTACTGAAGTCTAAACTGACTAAAATGTGCTGATTTCTGATAAAACACAGTGCGCTGTCTCGTTACACATCAGTACAAACAAAGTAAATGATGTAAGCTGAAAAAAAAAACAGCTGTTCATTGTCTGAATCTTAATCACCTTACTCTGAACAACAACAGACTTCAGGCACAAAAAGTGTCTGTCTTGCTCTTGGCTTTTTTCTCTGACAGTATTATTTATTTTGCAATGAAGCCACATCCAATACATTATTATTTTTTAAAGATATGTTTTGGCCTTTTCAAGCTTTATTTTTGACAGAGACAGCTGAACAGTGACAGGAATGTGGGGAGAGAGAGCGATGGGGAACGACATGCAGCAAAGGGCCGCAGGTTGGATTCAAACCCTGGGCCGCTGCTGAGCCTTCGTACATGGGGTGGATGCTCTACCAACTGATACATTATTGATATAATATTTTTTCAGACGGAGTTGGAGTTTAAGTAAAAAGCAATTTCAAGAGGATGCAGATTTATGGCCGAAATTCAACCCCATGTAATCACAGGCACCTCCTAAACTAAGCTAAAAAGTCTCCAGCTCATACCTTGACGAGTTTAAAACTCAATCTGTGAAAGCTCAGACTGATCGAAGATTTAAGCCATGGCCTTGGGACATATTTCATGAAGAGCAAAGTTATTACATTGCTGTTCTGTCGCAAGTTCTCTCTGTTGCTGAAGTGAGGGGATTTCACAGGGTTTTTTCTTTTTTTCCCCCCTGATACTTTTTCCGCATACATTTGGGTAGAGCACTAACCAGAAGATTAGACCTTAGCACGGGACCAGAAGATTACCAGTTCGAATCCCCAGACAAGCTGTGAAAATGGGGACAGGGAAGAGGAGAAGCATTTCTTTATCCTATGTGAAAAAAGTGTTATTTAAAGAGTAGCCTTGGGCAAGGCACTTGACCCTCATCTTCTTCACTCTGTTCTGTCTGTTCTGTATTTGGACTTAACAGCTTCCTGGAAAGAAAGTGTGAGTCTGCAGCAAGGAGTATACATTCTGAAAACCTTCTATCAGTTAATAGCAGTTAAAAGCCTTCAGAAAGTAGGATTTTCTCAATTTTCAGACTCACTGTCTGTCCAGCCTATGTTCTGAAATATAATCCAAACCTGGAATAATTTGAAAATCTTTCAATTACTTTCACTTAGGCATTCCTGGAGAGCAACGATGACTGAGGATTTGGATTTAGGGAAATCAAAGCATTACTGTTATGCTAGAAAAAAAAATGTCAGCTTCCCTAAATCTATTTGAATAAGAACAACGTAACCCAGATCCAAACCAGAATAGATACAAATGTGACAGTGCAGCAAGCAGTGTCTCAGCAGGCTGGACTACAGAACACTGTATACAAAAGGTTGACAGGTCAAGTGGATATCATGTGTTGTGTGTGTCCCCTTTCTCATCAGGTCTGAATTTCAAGAAAAGCACCGGAGATAAAATTCATATTCCTTTTCTTGCTGTCTCGCTTCTTTCTCATTTTCTAAACAGCAAATTCACAATGCAGCTACTGGAAGGTAAGAAAAAAGTACCACGCTGGTCTTTTTCTAAAACACTAACTGTATGAAGAGCATCCCACAGGGAGCGCTCACACACACACATGCACACACAAATAACCCCAGGAGAACCCTCTCCTGAGATTACACCACTCCATTCAACGTTACAAAAAAGAGGAATAAGCGTCTTTTATGTTCTCTTCACCCATAAAAGAGAGAAAGTATGACAAATGTGGGAATCACAAATAGCCCTCCCTGGAGGCATCAGCACTTCTGTGTCTGGAGAGTTGTTTTCACAGTTTTGCTTGATCCGTGCATTTGAATTGTTGATAATGCAGCAGCAAACGTAGTATTTACACATCACTCAAGGTTCGTAGGAGCTAAGACATTTAGCGTATTAATCATAAACTGACAGGCAACATCGTACCAACTTTAGTACGCATATGAGCGCCACAATTACAGCTGGCTTTGTACTGAATGAAAAGAATTACGAAATAGGCACTCTGGGACAATAGCAATGTCTTTGATCCTCTCAGCAGTTGTGAGTTAGTGTTCACTTTAAATGACTGTTGAGTTTCTCCCACAGTCAGTAACAACCTCCGTTCACAAGCTACACCATTTATGCATCTGTGTGCCAGCTGTCAACTGCGCAGTCCCTCCAGTAGGCAGATTGTTTTTTCATTGTTTCATTATTTTGTTTTAAGATTTTTTTTTTTATGCCTTTATTTGATAGCGACAGCCCGAGACAGAGCGAAGAGAGAGGGGGCGACATTTAAGCAAAGGCTGCAGGTTGTTACTGAAACCCGGACAACATAATTTCAGAGCTTTCCAAAACTCTCCATTGTTATTATTATTGTTGTTGTTATTATTATTATTATTATTATTATTATTATTATTATTATTATTATTATATGATTAGTATTAATCATCCATACATTACAGTTGTCACACAGAGTTTTCCCAGCAACTTTAATTTTATAGGCAAAAAAAAAACGCTTACCAAAACAGGTGGATTTCACTCTTGTTAGGTAGCTTCTAGGTGATAAAAGTTTCACTGTGACCCATTTGATTTTTAGATCATTTGACTACAGTTTCTTAAAAATCTTTGTTGATGCTATATTTATTAGCTTTCTGGAGTACTAGTGAAAGAAGCAACATCTTTCTCCCGCATGTGCACGTATTGAACCTTCAGTCAATTTGAAATAGAAGATGTGTGTGTAAGTGTTTTTTGTTTGTTTGTTTGTTTTGTTTTAAAAGTAGATATTAAGCATGAGTCAATATTTTAAGGAGAAAGAGGGGAAAGGAATGCAGTGGTACAAAGCAAGAAGAAGTCTTAAGAAAGTTATATATATAAAAAAAACGTGTCAGTATTGAATTTGGTTGAGGTCATTTTAGATTGTCAGGACTCACAAGAGAAGGACAAAAAACTGAATGGAAAGAGAAAAGAAGACAAAAATAAAAGAGAAAACATTTAGAGCGGGATGGGTTGCGCAAATAGTCCTTCAGAGGAATGGCAGTGAAGAGTCAGAAGACACTCCATTCATTAAACTGATTGATTCATTGTCAGAGTTTCTGTTGGTATGTGTGTTTAGACAACACAGAACCCAAGAGATTGGGCAGGCGAGGGAGAGAAAGATCAATTGTGTTTTAAGGGAAGAATGAAGTTGGAAGGAGAGAAGAGAGAACACCAGGGAAAGTGAGATAGATGGTGTGAGTGAGACAGTGAGAAAAGGTGGGGGCTTTTAATGAACAGTGAAACGAATAAACTCTGTAACACGTTAACTTGAAATAGATACATCTTATATATCTTTTATCACTTCAATTCAATTTTCAGCTTATAAAATGAAATTGTTCAGCCTATTATAATCTTTGTTATATGACTTTATTTTTTCTTGATTATGATTTTTACTCAGCCACAACATCCTGCTCCCCTAGTTTAAATTAAGATAAAAAGACTGCATCAATAGTCATACCGAAAATATCATTACACTGTCACATCATAAGGTAACATCTTGGTAGCATATAGATGTTATCTTGTTTGAGTCAAATATTAAAAAGATGATAAATAATATAATTGATTTGATTTTGATTCCCAACTCTCTCTCTCTCTCTCTCACACACACACACACACACACACACACACACACACACACACACCCACACACACACAAACAAAAAATAGCAGAAACAACCACAAAACTGAGAAAGAGATGCCAGAGATCCACACTGTCAGCAGAAGCACAGGAGCATCACTGACAATGAAATGCAAACAGTCGGACCTCTTCTCAGTATATATATTGCATTTCACAGGGCCCCAAACATATTGCCCCCTTGACAATATCCATTCAAGAGAAAAAAATACATTTTCCTCACCCTAAGGCATGCTGAGACCATCTCTTTCAGCACTGCCCAGGATATAACTACTCATCTTCATCTTGTGTGTCACCCAGGTGGCAAACTTGGCCTCGAAACAAATAATTCAAAGACACCCACATTGGATTTTTTACATAAAGAACGCAGAAAATATGCCTGATGCACATATCCAAAGTTTTCCTCTCAGAATGAGCACTGAGCCAGTTAAAACACACGTGGGCATGCAGTCAATAATGCTATACAGTTAAACTATGCAACACTTTCTCAGTTATTTTGTGAAATCACAGCCATCTGCATGTTTCTTGACCTCTACAGGAGTGTCAGTGCCCTCCTGCCACTGGTGATCTTGGCAAGCTGTTTAACTTTTGACAGAGGGTCAAATATTCACAAAATCTTCAGTTATGGAAATGAAAATTTAATATTCAGATAGCATTAGACAGCACAAGATATTGTAAACTAGAATTATTCTGTCACGCTGTTTCATTATTAGAAGTGCATTTATCAGGTATTCAGTTACAGGCTATCATATCAACATCTAATCAACATCAAAGTGTTCACTGGCCTGTCACATGCTGTGTGAGAACCCTCTCTATGTCTCTGTCTAAAATAACCCAGGCACACATCATTGAAATTTTGCCTCCATTCCCCGCTGCCAAACCCCAGTTTCTGTTGGTATCACAGGGAGGCTCAGAAATCTCCTCCCCTGTGGCATCACCAAGCACCATCTGCATCATCCGGCGCTTGGCAGGGCCCGCAGCAGCCCCACCCTTGCATTAACCCCTCCAGCAGTTTCATGGAGGTCAGTCCAGTTCAGCTCTATTTTTTCTCTACAGAGGTTGCGCTCTAACTTTGTGATACCAGCCTTCATAGAAATCTTCCTTTAGGAAATATTCATTTTTCAGATGACAGAATCCTACCCTTACCCCGTCCATATACTTTAAACCCTATATTACACCCTCCACTAATGTATACCTCAGTTGATGCCAGGCCCTTGGGACAGATGTGTAGAATGAAAGGCATGAGTGATTAATAACCCACAGTGCTCATTTTTGGCTTCATGTGGGGAAAAAAATGACAAAGCTGCCAGCCCTACTCCTCTCTAAGAGCACACCCATTGGCCTCCTCAAGAGATATGAGTTTATACTTGCTGCTGGAATAGTGCCACCCCCACGCTCAAGGTCGGTCTTCATCCCTGCTTCTGGACAAGCAGGTGAGGGACACCGGCCCTTAGGCAATGATATCATGACCAAAAAGAAATCTACCAGTTTCCCCTGGATATATGACAGGAAGCCTCTGGGGGGATTAAATACAGCAAGGTAATGCCACAGGGAGAAAGCTGCCAAGTTGTTGATAATCACCACCCTGCCCATGTAATGGAGTTAAAAGAGCGGCCACCTCCACTTCAACATCCCAGGTTCAATCCAACTTGTAATGTGCCTTCTATGTTCTAAGTGGCCCATTCCTCAAAGCTGAGGTATACCTAGAGTAATTTAGGCCCTGTCTCTTTCCTTTGAGGGCCATTTGTTAGCTATGAGAGAGAAATCCTCATATATTGCACTAGGTTGTTTTTACCCTAGTAGATCATAGCACTAGACCCTACCTCAAAAACAGCTGAAAAGAGGCTGTCCTCCATTGCCCTTGTGTCCTGTTCATTCCTAACTAAAATGGGTCATCATCGTTGGCAGATAGAAAAGAAAAATGGCCTACTTAGCCCTAATTCAGCTGCACATGCTTCCTAAACAGTAGCCAGTGTGAGGACTTGACCCGAGACTGAGCAGAGCTGTAAGATCCCCGGAGCAACTGGCTTGTTTGAGCTGCTGCTATTCACCTTTATTAAACATAAAAAGAAAAACATTATAGGTAGAATAAAATGTTGCATGAATACAAAACCCAAGAGAATGATGAAAAAGAACAGACGGGCACAATAAGTTGAGGTAAAGCTGTAAGCAGAGGATGAGACAAGGGAGCGGGGAGAGGAAAAAGGTAAGAGATAAAATAGAATAAACGACAGACAAAGAGAAAGCGCATTAGTGAGGGGGAAAAAGGACAGGTGAAAGAGAAATGACAGAATGAAGTTAAGGTAATGATAGGGAGTATTAAAGGTAGAGAGAACATAAAAGGTAGTCTGAATTTGCATGTCAGTTAGTGCCTCCTTTTTTTTTGTTTCTTATCTGTCACAATAACAGGTGTACTCTGCCAGAGGTGAGTGGGGTAATAATGTGAGCCATGTATCCACTGATAAGAGATATTAAATTGAACTCAAGACAAACACACTCACTTCTCCATGATATGACCTTGAGAAAATGAAATAAAAACGTCGGCAATAGTTATCACTAGATGCTCCTCTGTAACCAGGTGGTAATTTAAGAAGAAATGACCGAGCATGTTTATCTCGGCTTCAGCTAACTAACATTGGTGTTTGTGACCCAAAGTTACCTTGTTATTTCTCACAGGTGAAGGTTTGGCAATGAAGGTAATTGCCTGCATAAGATAGATAGCCAAAACCTAGAGACCAATCACAATGTTCTGCAAAGAGATAATTAAAAAGCAACTGGCGAGAAAGTTTGATACACTTCTATTATTACCTTGCACAGCAGAAAGAAAGACAGCAAATCTGGCAGAAGTTCACTTGTGGTGTGTTCGTGTACGGTGTTTTTCTGTGGTTTAACCATCTGCCAGCTGTGAGGATTTTCACGCTGCATTCAATGTGACTCGGTTGACTCTTTATTTTGACCAAGAGACTTTTTGGCAGTCATAAGTCTGGAAATGTGGAGAAGCAGCTATCATTTCTGTTTTTATTTGCTTTTTTGTAGACAGCTAGATACAAAGATGGATACCACTGTAACATCTGTATGTTATATATGAGCTACAGCCAGGAGACACTTTGTTTAGCTTAGCATAAAGACTGGCAACAGAGGAAACAGCTAGCCTAGTTCTGTCAAAATGTAACAAACCCCCCCACCCCAAAAAACACTTGTACAAATTAAACAAACAAATTACTATTAGTGAATTAGCATGCTTTAGATGTGCTGCTGTATGCAGTATGCTATGCTAGCTGTTTTTCAGTCTTAATGCTAAATTAAGCTAACTGGCTGTAGCTGAAAGAGACATATATGAGGGTGGTATTTATTGATCACCTCATACACGCTGACCACAAAGCAAACAAGCCCCATTTCTCCAAATATCAAACCATCCATCCTTCCAGCTGTTTATTTAGGCTTTATAATATTTACATTGCAATTTATATTCCACTTAATGGTTTTATAGCTGTGCCATTCCATCAAATAGAAATATTCTAGATGTCGTGTGCATCATTTCATTTACAATTTCTCAAAGTTCAGTGAGTTGTGTTTGGTATAATTGGTAACTTTGGGATCTTTGACACCATTTGAAATGCATTTCTGGGAGTTTCAACAAGGGTTGGCTGCACAAACAGAGTTTGAGTCACG
Source organism: Miichthys miiuy (assembly GCA_036365135.1). Lineage (NCBI taxonomy): Eukaryota > Metazoa > Chordata > Actinopteri > Sciaenidae > Miichthys > Miichthys miiuy. The sequence goes on from CM071618.1 coordinate 13,585,612, forward strand.
AGTAAATCCATGACGTTTAAAAGGTTAAATATTCCACCTATGCCCCTGTTTAATGTTTGCCCATGTAATAAACCTTCCCCCTGCTAGAGGATTGTAATCTTTACCTAGTCTCTTTCTTGACTATCACCAGTGACTCACTCACTCTCTCACTAACCCATGACCTTCCTCCAAATAACCAAGCAAAAAAAAAAATTAAAAATTGAAAAATAATATTTTGGAATTCCAAACAAGAGTGAGGGGAAGAGTGTGAACTCATAAAATGATGGAAGAGTAAGAGAAAGACAAGACGGTGCTGTAAAGAACGATGCTGCAAAAAAAGATGAAGAATGTAAAAGGATAAATATTAGATTGATGGACAGGAGAAGGTGAGCTAGTTAGATAGATGCAGAGAGAAGAGAGAGATCTGATCAAACATTCAGGTGGGGTGGCCTTGTAAAAAAAAAAATCCTGCCAATGAATGAATGCACCCACCCTGGAATTTATTCATAGATGTATTTATAATGCATGTCACAGAAGGAATGACTTCCCATGCATCTGAGTGCATGTGCTTGTGTGTGTGTGGCCTGTACACGCCAGTGCAAAATTGCATGTTGAGCGTTTGTATGATATCCTCCCATGTGCAGTCTGTCCTGAAGACAGGGAAAGTGCTGATTGATGAAAGAACATTTGTTTTTAACGAGACTCCTGGATTCACCTTGAGAGAGATTTGGTTTTTCACTTTGCACTGCTTCTACTGGAAATATCTGAAGCATACACCATCTTTCTACTGCTTGTGTATGTGTGTGTGTGTGTGCACTCAAGTTTGTTTACCTGTGTGTGTGTGTTTGCTTGAGTACGTTTGTGCAGTGGGTTTTCTGATGTGCCTGCATTTTTGGTGCACTTGTGTGTGATAGTGTGTAAGTCTAACTGTTGTTTGCGTGTGTGTATGTGCGTGTGTGTGTGTGTGCTAAAAGCTAAAAGCTAAAAGGAATTGATTGTGGATCATTAGATTACCCAAAAACAGTAGTTTAATCTCATTTCCTGTCTTTTTTTGTGTTTGTCTTTGACATTTCTTTCATTTACATTCTAGATCTCATAATGTGAAAATGTCTACATCTCATGAGCTCTAATATATGAACTGATCAATTAATTAATTAGTACATTAAATTATTGCATTCTAGCGTGTGAATGATTAGCAGCAGTCACAGTCTTTGGCCATGCTCATTAAACATAAAGAAACAAATTGAATAATGCAATCAAGTGATACCTGCAGTTTAGATTAATATTTGATCTTTTAAATCAGACAACAAACATCAGAGACTATTCAGATGTCTGCAGAAGAGCTGACCTCAGTACAGAGAAATACTGAGGACACCTTCAAACACCAAAACTCAGCCTTTAAAAGACTTTTGTGAGACAGTTTGAATTTCTTTCCTGTTTTTATCATCACACCTTTAGATAGCAGGATGGCTAAAATAGTTGGGAAGATCCTGGTTCATCCACCTTGCTGTATGTTTTTTAAGCAGGACACTAAAAGCCCTGGTAGATCTCCCCGTGGAGGGGGATCAATGAAGCGCCTAATTGTCCAACTGTTAATGCACCATTAAACCAAATTAGAATTAAACATTAAAATACTCTCCTTAAATAAAAGACTAATCGTATATGGGTCAGTGGTGTTAATGCAAATCTGTTTTAGGGGTTCGTGACATTCTAAAGATTTCTAAGTGATAGTTCGGGTTTTTTGAAGTGGGGTTGTATGAGGTATTTCTGCATAGTCAATTTGTTACTCAAGGGAGATAGTGCTCAGTGCCATCCCAGTTTGGAGAAGCAGACAGAAGCCCCAGCAGTAGAGCTGCTGTGGACAGGGACAAGAGAAAAACATATTTTAGCCACATAAAAGAGGCCCACTTAAAAAAAATCAATATCCGTTTAAGCGTATGCTATAGTGAGCATATTTTCACCATCAGGCAGCCCTTTCTCTTGGTGCTACATTGTCTCAACCCTTCTCAAGAACTTACATATTCCTAAAAGCCCAAATGTGCTGTGCATAGTGTGTATTACACTGACAACACACTGACTATGCATAAGTACCTCATACAACACCACTTCAGAAAACCCAAACTATACAATGCTTCACATATACCCCCAGATAGAACTACAATAGACCAGCAGACACTAATAAAAAAATCAATAAGATTTATTTTATTCCCTTAATTGAAAAAATTTAGCTGTTTTGTTGATTTGACGTTAAATTGGACATCTGTTCGGTATCCATCTTTTAATTGGGTGCATAATGATGGTTAACAGTTAAGGGTGAAAGCAGTCATTGGAATTATTAGAATAATTTCCACTGCATGAACCAAAGAGTGAAATTAAACTCATTCTCAAATTTCTGAGGAACCCTAGAGTCTCCTTTAAAAACCTGTGGGGCTGACTTTGAGAAACCATGCTTAGGAGGGATATACAAAGAAAACGCCTTTCTATTTTTGGCCTCGAGGTGTCGCCGTAACAATTTCCCGCCACTCTTTGATTGTGCTGCGCGCTCTCGTTGACTGTTTACGTCGTCAATGGCGGAAGTCGGTTCATTCTGTAAGTTTTTATGAAATATTTATAAAACGTGGCTATGACAGCTTTAACATGTGAAGTCGGGTTATAAGTAGTGAGACATTGTGTTGTCGTGTGTGTTGTTTTTGTCAGAGTAGCACGGTTTTATCTGTGAACGACGGGAAGCAGCATGGTCCATCACTCCTCTGTCCTGCTGCTGCTGCTGCTGCTGCCGCCGCCTCGTCGACGATGTTTAAATGTTGAGAAGCTGAATGAAAAGCTGCTGGAGAGGATGCTGACAAACGGGGTGAAATTGGTTTTATATTCGACATTCGCCTATTTTCCGTCGTTTTAACTGTAATAGCGTCACGAAAACCGCACCAATTTCCCCCAGGATGGTATTATTTTGTACAGAAAACTAAGACTGACATTTCACAGGCTTTATCAACTCACCAAAATCAGCGAAAGCTCAAAGTAACCACGCTGAATATACTTCCTAATGCCCCACGGCAGCCGGAGTGCTTAGGGACCGTCGCAAAAGTGCAACTTCTTTTTTTTTTTTTTCTTCTCATTTTGAATAACTCACTGGAAATTCATCCAATCAACACCAAACCACTTCTGATGTGTTTATGAACTCATCATGAAGCTTGCACAGCAATTTAGTTTCCAGAAAAAAACCCTTTCAAGAGTTTTTAAAAGGCATATGTAATCAGTGTAAATAATTCATTCATATTTACAGCTTTTATTTTGTAATAGCTCACTTGTTTTAACACATACTTTATACACAAAAATTGAAAAGGTGTTCTTGAAAATAAAGGGTTGTGGGAACTCCACAATGAGTTCATAAACACATCAGAAGTGGTTTGGTGTTTATCTATAAAAAACAAGTGAGCTATTACAAAATAAAAGCCGTAAATATGAATGAATTATATACACTGATTGCTTATGCCTTTTAAAAAACTCTTGAAAGGGTTTTTCTTGGAAATAAATTTCAACACATCAGAAGTGGTTTGGTGTTGACAGGATGACTTTCCAGTGAGTTATTAAAAATCGGAAAAAAAGACATTGCACTTTTGTGACGGTCCCTAAGCACTCAGGCTGCCTTAGGGCACTAGGAAGTATATTTGGCGAGGTTACTTGTTCTTGATCTTTCGCCAGACTAGCTGATTTTGGTGAGTTGATAAAGCCTGTGAAATGTCAGTCTTAGTTTTCTGTACAAAATAATACCATCCTGGGGGTAATCGGTGCGGTTTTCGTGACACTATTACAGTTAGAACGCCGGGAAAATAGGTGAATGTCGAATATAAAACCAATTTCATGGCGCTTAAAGGCTGCAGTTTTTTTTTCTTGGAGTATTTATTAAAAACACTTCACAGCAAAGCAGAATTTAGCATCATTGATATCCATGGCAGCAAATGTTAGTGATTGACTTATTTTATAATAAAACACATAGAAATATTGAAGTACGTTTATAAATAGGCTACATAATATGCACATTATTGGTCTGAAATGAAAATATGTGGGTAATATCAGGATTCGGTTACATAATTCTGCTCTATGGCAGCTAACTTCAATCATTTACCAAATTATTATAGCTGTTAATAATTGATGTAGTTCTGTTTTTTAACTTTGAAAAATAAGCTTGGCTGTGCTGTCTGTATGAGTGTAGGAGGGAGGAAGAATAGTTATTAAGAGAGCTGCAATCTAATGTGGTTGTTCAAAGTTCAGCTGAGGTTGAGTCATTACTGTGACCATTATCTACACTGTGTTTTCTTTACTTTCTTAACCATCCTATTATCCGTCAATCTTTAACATAAATCATTTTTTCGATTTATTGATATATTGTTTTTTCAATAAAATATAACAAAAAGTGACCATTATAAATTCTCAGAGTGTTGCTTCAAATTGCTTGTGTCTGAATAACAGTCCAGAAGCTCTCAAATATTCAATTTACTATCAAATGTGTTAAAAAAAAAAGCCACATATTTGGGATTGTTACTTGAGAAATAAGTGATAAAACATTAGCTATAGATAAAAATAGTTGCAGATTCATATTATGTCAACTGACTAATTCATGAATTGACTAATTGCTGTAGCTCTAATCATTTTTATGACAAATTTAGCTGCTTCACAGGTTTGTTTCCTCTTTAGCAGACTGTGACGATTGTCCTGAAATGCTGCTTACACAGTGAGCATGATAATGACAATATCATGTCATTATCATGCTTATTGTGTCATTAAATCCTTAGTTGAATGAAAGAAATATCAATCTGCATCTGTAACCATTTTGATTATTGATTGATCAACAGAAATGTGTTCTCTGGTTCCAGCTTCTTCACTGTGAGCATTTACTTATTTTACTGTGTGATATCAGTGCCTCAGACTCAATACTTTTAGGTTTTAGACTGATGTTAAAGTTACGTACATTTTATAGACCAAAATGATCAAGAAATCAAAAAAACAATCTGCACATTAATCAGTAGCAAAAATCATTTTTAGTTGCAGCCGTGGTGTCAATACTGTGTTTTGAGTTGCCCAGTGATCCGACCTGAGCATCATCATGCTCATGTGTGCGTGTCAGAGTTTGTATTCAGTCTGCTTGTTTCAGGGGGAATAATTAGCCCAGAGGGAGGCTGGTGGTTAACTGGAATTAGAGATATGTTGGAAAATTAAATGACTTACTTTGAGCTGGTTAAAACAAAAGAACAAAAGGAACAAGAAGATAAAAGCGTGGAAGAGTAGCAACAGTGTCTGCTTTCTTCTCAGTTCCAGGCGAGCTGGTTGATTGAAGACGGGGCTCCCGTGGATCGTGACCATGGATGAAGAGTTGACGCCTTTGGACTGCCTGCTGCCCTCAGGTACTGTCTTTCAAGCACACATTCCCTTGGCGCAAACACACATGGATGCAATCAATCAAATACACAGGTCCATGCACAGGCACATACAGTATGTTCACCCACAAGCCACATTTGTGTGTTGGACACTCAAAACACAGACATGTCTGTATGTGTTTGATCAAAACACGCACTTACTCACATCACTGTCACACTTGTCTTCCTCCTCCCTGCTTCTCCCCCTCGCTCTGACACACAAACAGTCTTGGGGGAATTGAAACTCAAAAACAAATCACTGGCACTTTCATGACAACAATGTGTATATGTATGAGATGCATTCCCTCTGTTTTGTTTTGTTAGGATGCGTACATGATGAATTTGTAGTAAAAGAGGGCTTGATGCGTTTGCTTATAATGTTAGCTGTTTGAGGAAAACAGACTTTGAAGAGGAATTTTGATTACTGAAATATTTCTAAAAATAAATAGTCTCGCTTTTGAATAAAGTCCCCGTCTTTGTATGAACTCACTTTGTTGAAACACAACACTGGACAACAGGAAAAGTTCAATCTGAAAAAAGATCCCACCGTTGTTCATTCTATCCTTTCGAATGGCATGTAAGCACGTTGCTATAGCAAGATTTCTCCTAAGATGTTCTGTTCCCGTTAAAGCCCTTACAAAACCCCCCTACAAAACTCTCCACATGGTCAGTGCTTACTGCTCTGCAGACCTGAGGAAGAAGCTGGTTATAGCTGCCTTTAGCCACTGCTCTCAGGTCAAGGTTTATGTGAGCTCCCTGGTGGTGTGTGTGAGTGTGCAGAGCGGAGAGCTGATATGAGCCTAAGGGCGGGTTTTACACAGAGCTGTAAAGGTCGAGGGGAGCGTACAACAGTTTGGCCTGTAGAGGAGACAGCAGGCACATGTAGTTCCCTCCATCTCTCATGTCTGTCTTGTATTACACCTACAGTTACATTCGCTATTTCTATGTAGTTTCACGACCTCTCTTATAAAGAGCTAATTTTGTAGCTTGCCTGAAAAATATTCCTGCCTTACAAGCGTGTACATTCTAATAAAGGGGACTGCCATTGGTTGAGTAGCAACAAATACACTCGGTTTGTTTAAATTAAATTGTAATGTGGAGTTGAGCAACGGCTGGAAATATTCTCCACCCACAGAAAAATATAAACCGAGCTTAGGAGCGAAAAACAAACGCAATTTCCGAAGAAATCTCAGTAGTGTCGGTGCATTTCCCCCTCTCATCATTCTTGAATTCTGTGGCATACAGTGATCACAGATGTGAGCCTGCTTCATAAACAGAGTAAGCATCCTGATGCAGAGGCATTTGAGGTATTGAAGTCCTGGGGGGAAAAAAAATCCACTTTTAATGTATCTCAGTAATCCATGCTGTTGCATTCCCAGAGTGATTTTTGTAAAGCAATGCCGTAATTTGCTGCAACCACTTTCCTTCAACCTGCCACTGTTTGGATTGCTGAAAAATCTCAGATTGAGCAGTACTCTATTTGAGTGTGAAATGCTGTTTATGTTTGCCCATTCACGGAGTAGAATGTGAAAAATACCAAACAAGAATGCGAGGTGCAATGCCAGAAGAAGAGTTTTCTAGAGGTGTTGAGGTGATTTTAATATGAGCATGAAATTCTCAAAAATTAAATTTACAATAATGAAGGTAATGAAGATATAATAATTAATTTGATTGAGATTGTATTTATATGACATAATTGAGAAAAACAAATATTGGATATAAACAGGCCTACAATGATACAACCCTTGTTCATCATGCCTGTTTATTTACCTGTGTTGGCTTTGGCAATGTGTCAGTCAAACAGCACACTTACAGTCTTGTCCTTTGTCTCTTCTGTTGATTTAAATTTTGCTTTTAGATCATGTTTGGTTCCCATCTATCAGCGTTAGTACTATCTATTCTATTTCACTCACAGCATTGGAGAATACTCTTAAACAGTTTTTGAGCCAATTTGGAGCCAAGGTTGGCTCTTTATCAGGTACCTGCCTCTGCACCTGATGAAGAGCCAACCTGGGCATAAAATGTAGCACTCTCGCTAAATAAATTAGAGACAAACTGTTTCTCAAAGGGAGCATCGTTGCCAGTTCCTGTGAAGCATGATTAAACAATTAAGCAATTAGTCCATCAATGGAGACTGTCTACAATTGTGATAACGGATTAATCTTAAGTAAGTAAGCTATCAGCACTGCAGGATGTACCACATATTTATAGTATTGGTTACATTATGGTGTACTGCACTGTTCTGTCTTTTTCTTCCGTTGAATCTCTCTCCTCCTGTTTGTCTCCGCTGATCCATTAATCCTCTTGTTTAACAACAAAGGCCACTGTAATTGTGCTCCTGTATGTGCGCATATGTTTGTATATACTTGACATTCTCACACATGTACGTGATTTGCGCAGATCAGGAACACAGAAGTGGTGCTGATTTTCTATGCTTGTACGCCCGAAAATCAATAGCACACAAAGGGCAACATCAGTCAAGAGACACTCACTTCTGATAGGAAGCTATCAGCAGTTTTGAAGCATCCATTGCAACAAATGTTTACTCAAACATGTTAGCTAAGCATCTCAGGCTACACGCTTGAGTTTGTACAGTGTACAAATCCAAGATTTATTCTAAAGATTTCACAGGGTGTGCAAATAATCCCCCAAACGGTTGCGGAACAGATCAGAGCACACACACTCTATCCTGATGATGTAATTTTGTTGATAAATCTGTCACTTGCTCTGAAAGGTAAAATATGTGTTTGAGAATCCCTGTATCATCATTTTAAAATCTCTTTCCCAACTGTACAGAATAGTGAAACACTTTTCCCTCCATTAGATAAGTCTAGAGTATATTTCCATGGCTTCTTTAGTTTAATCTCTTGCAGGAAATGCTTATCTACACTCGTTTTAGAATATAAAAACAGCCTGTGGATGTCTGCATTTTAACATCCCCAGTATGCATGGATAGCCTTTTAAATTTCACTATTTTAATTATACATGTTTATTCCTAGAATATCGATGTGCTGGGTCTTGTACATGTATTTTGAGTGTGCGTGTATGTGTGTGTATGTTTGTGTTTGTGGTATTTATGCTGTCTGACACTTTTAAAAGAATCCCAAGGTGACATTTCTTTGAACGTAGTTCACAAGGCTCTGCACCTTTTCCGTGTGTGTATGTGTGGAGGTGAGTGTTTGTGTGACGAGGGGTTATCTGAAAAGTCACGGCTGGTTGAGTTTGTCTTTTGTTCTCTGTACACCTCCAGCCAATTAAGAGACAAGACTGACAAACCTGCTCCTCCTCTTCCTCCTCCTCATCTACCCCTTCTTGTGTTCTCTTTTCTTTCCCTCCTCTTTGGTGTCTCCTCTTTATCCTCTCTTCCCTTCATCTTCCTTTTACCGTACTCTGCTGGGGTTGACTTTTCATATTGGAAATGACCTTCCAGTGATGTGAACTTTTTAACAACATCAAGCCCACTGCTGCAACAAAGTCACAAACCCAAAGGACAGTTTTTTTTTCTCTCCACACTTTCTTAGCCAAACCAAAATGCACTCTTTTGAGGTTGTAAATCCAAAAAGATTTTTGCACATTTTGCAATGGGAATTTCATGACACCTAAAGCTGTTCACGGTTGCGGCCTCCAACATATCAGAAAAGGTTTATTGGGAAAGATACAAGCTTTATTTATTATGTCGTGGTGTTCTGAAACTGGACTGCCGTTGTGTGGAATTTACATAAACATAGAGAGAGGGAAGGGGACATTGAAATCACAGAATTTTCTGCTTGCATATGACATTTTGGCTTTGCTACAAAAGGCAACAACAAGATGGCTGAGAAATCATTCATAAGGGCAGACAAAAGAGTGAAAGATAAATGAGCAAATGGGTATGTGTGGAGGCGAGGGAAAGAGAGGTTGTCCTTTAGTCTTTGGTCCATTAAGGCTTTTCTAGCAGCACTGATTTTACTTGGTCTGTGAATGCTGCATCTTCCATTATTTTTTTTCCCATCGCCTACGGATAGAAAAATGACAATTCTAAAGTGTTAGTCAGGGGATCTGCATTAGCAGCAGAGCAAAAGAAAAGCTAAAAGTAAGATGGATGGGGGGGTTGAGGGAGGAAATAGATTTGTGAAACGATGCACCCTGGGAAAGAGACTTTGACAAAGAAGCATGGAGGAACAGTGAGAGGAAAGAGAGAAACTATATGGCAGGTAACTTTCATTTGCACCGGCTTTCCTCTGTAGTTACAGATGGTGTGTCACTGAGGTCAAGGTTTTCAAATGAGCGTCAATGAAATAATGAGATGATGAGATTTCCCCTTAAAAACAATTAACAATACAGGCGGAGGAAAATAAGAATAAATACATATTTAATAGATACAGTACTTGTTGCATAACTTGTGTGCATTTGTTATGTTTTTATGTTATATTCTAATTTTGTAAACAAACCACCAATCACAGCATTGATTGGATTGAGTGGGGAAACATTTTTAAACATTCACAAAACCGATATTCAACATCCAGAATGTTTGGAATGATTTCTGCATTTCACCCTCTCTCTTATTTTCCTGTGTCCGTGTAGAGCATGATAACGACTTCATAATCAAACTATTGTTTTAATTTGGTTCTGTTTTTGTCACATTTAGCGTCACAAACAACAGGCCTCCAGTCTGTTTTTTAAAAGGTATTTCTTTAACATGCAAATGGCGTCGTGTTGTGTTTTTGCTATGTGGTGATTACGCACCATCGTCTGTCTGTGTCTGAATCTGATTGTGTATGATTCATACTTTTGCCATGTCCCCTTCCTTCTATCGTCATCTGCAGGCAAGCAAAAGATCTGTCTGATCATTCTGAACCAGCCCTTGGATAAGGACTACCTACACATCCTCTGGAGTAAAGGTACAATATCTCACACATCACCAACACACATCAAACCAACCCCCGTTCATACCACTTAGATCCCGTCTTCATTGGTTTGCGCTGAGCGTGTATTCCCCTGTTGTTGTTTTTTCTGCCCTCTCGCCTGTGTAGCCTCCACTGCGCAAAATCTTAATTGCTGCCATGTCATTGAGAAGGCCCCCTCCCTGCCCTCTGCCCACATTTTCTGTGAGATGCGTTTTAATTAAGCTAAAGTTGTTCATTTTTGTTTTGTGCAGAAAATAATTTGCCTTTCTGTAAGGGTGCCTTTTTTATTTTATTTTTTTAAAAACTCATGTGGGTGTGTGACCTGAACGATGATTATAATCCTGTTATGACCCTGGCTTAAAGGAAGCAACATGAAGGAAGAAAACAAAATTAGAAAAGCCAAATTTTAGGTTTGTTAAAGCCACTTGGAACCCAAATTCATAACAGCCTTCTAACTATGCAATTAAGGGTCTTATGCAGATAATAGTAAACATCTGAAAAGTATTAGGAATTAGTTTCAATTATAGATGGTATAAAACATGGACGTTGTATCTGTGATGTCACCCATAGGTTTTGAAGAGCTGTTGTACAGCTCAGTGTGGTGGCTCTGGTCATCACCATCTTGGTAGTCCTACCTCCACCACCTCCCGGCTAATCTAAAAATAGGCAAAGATGTAGATTGTGGGTGGAGCTGAGGTGGGCTGAATGAAACCTGTGTGAGATCCTTCCTCACTCCCTGCTCCTCACTTTTCAGAACAGAAATGAGAGCTTTACAACAGCCTGCAAGATGACCAACAAGAACAACTCCTGGATTAAGCGAGGATTGAGTAGCAAAGAAATATCAAATGCGCCCAGATTGTGTGAGGTGGAGGACTGACCTTTTGTAGGTGGGTCAGCTGCTGTTAGGATAGGAGATGTTAGTTGATTGGGAGCTTCCTAATACAAAGAACACAAGACAAGTAAACAAAAAAACTGTACTGGTCATAACAAACATAGATACGCAGACACAAATGATATTAAACTCTCAATGCATGCACAGCCTTAATGATTTCGTTTCCCCTGGGACAGTGACTTTTTTTTACATGTTTAAATGGCATAACAATTTTTGAATCAGACAACTGTTTAACCGAAATTGATTTGGTCCAACAGGTGCTATATTGTAACGTTCCATTCATTATGTTTTATAGTTCATTAGGTTTCATAGCACTTTCACCTAACTTTATTATAGACATTCAGTCCCATTGAAAGCACTCTTATAGCAATTGTAAGGTCTCATTGGAGTCAACAGGGATGCATTCGGTAATCATTCTCATTCAAGTGTGTATACATTTTCTATAGATAATTGGTCAGTAAATAATGTGAAGACAGGCAATGGCAGTAAGTGTCCACTCCACTCAACAGGGGAATGACAATATGGACAAACTCACTGGACTGCAATCACAACGTTGGGGTTTCAATCATAACAAATTTATCCTCGCCAGAGACTTGCATCTGTGAGACCTCTTGCAGCCTTTCAGCATGAGAGGAAATGGCCTGGTTAGTGCAGGATATGGAAAGATAGGAAGTACTTAGGCAAGCACATTTGTGTCTCATTGCTGCGCATCCCGTTCTTATACATATAAAGTCAGAAAAGGACACAGTATTCTGAAAAAAAAGGGCAGAGATTTTCAAGTGGGACATGGGGCTGCACATTCATATTCAAGCATACAGTACTTGTTGTATTTATACAAGCTCACTGAATAGCTCCACTTGGCTCTTTTAGAATAAGAGTCATACCCAAGTGTAATTTGCTGATTATTATGGGAGATGGGAAGACCTGTGTTCAGTCACTTTTACATCAGCAAACTGCTGGTCCCAAGTTTGCTAGCAGTTTATGAACCAAGAACTAGATTCCAACCACTTTTTTATATTCGGTAACTTGAGGATATAAAATTGATTTGATTTTCCTCCTGCTTCATGAATACTGAAGACCCTAAAAGACAAACCGAAATTCAGAAAATTCAAAAACATGCACAAAAAGCTCATCATTAAAAGAGGGAAAATAGGTTTTTGAGGGGAAGTAGAGCTCCAGACTCCCTGAGGTGTCGCTTATGAGATGCGTTGGTGCATAACAGTTGTGCTACTTAACTGTGATGTATTAAATATGCAAAGCTGACTTTGAGCCTTTAAACCAGACGGTGCCATTTCAACCTGTATGCTACAACTTTGATTTTCTTTTAAATCTGGTGAACTGATCGGAAACAGAGCCTAACTGAACAAAATAAGTGGAGTAAAAACTGTGCTAGAGTTGTAAGGCATTTAATTGTTTTTATCAAGGACAGAGTAGAAGGAAAGTGGCCTGCATCATTGGTTCATGGCATTGGAAGCTCAGACCATGAAACGACAACAATAAGGAACTGCTATCACACTAATTTATGAAGAATGTAATACACAGACTTGTGCTGTCAGAGAAGAAAGTTAGAAACAAAACAAGGTAACTTTAAAGGCAAATTTGTGCTTAAAACCACTTCAGATTAATCTTAAACAACACATCTTCAATACTTTCATCAACTTAGCAAAAACCCAAGAGGCACCTGAGCTTTTTCCATCCCACAGCAGTCACATGGTTAGACTCTTGATTTTCACCTTTATTCAAGAGAACATGTTTATTGGCATTAGACAAAGCAATTTCCATCTGATTTCACACCGAGGTTGCCTGCTGCACCAAGATAAGAACTTAAAACCTTAACCTCAGCAGCACACCTGAGGAAGCTGCAGTGGAAGGCCATAAAGCAGGCCTTGGCTCACTTCTCGCTCTCTCACCTGGCTGCCCACCTGACTGCTCTTTTGTTTGTATTTGGTGATATACCACTATCTAGCTGTTTGTTTAATTAAATTCATCTCATTATTAGTAGACTTTGTGTGGCTTCCCTTCTTTGTCACTGCTGTTTGAGCCAGGTTGTGACAGAAGGAACACCAGAAATCCGCACAATGCTATCAAAAATCAAACTGCTTATTTTGTCATAAAATTGCTGTTGTTTATATGATTCACACACCCATTTGTAATTTTTCAGTGCAAACAAAGTCTAAATTGAATTGAAGACCGTTTTTTCAATATTCAGCTTAAATTGTCTGTTTGCTACGAGAATGGGGAGATATCCGACTGGATTTATGCCCTGTTGATTACAACTGACCCTCAATAGTATTTGGAGATTGATATTTTTGGTTTAATATCCTTATTTACAAATTCCAACTGTGACCAAACCAGCGTAAGTGTGGTTGTAAGATTTTTGTCATACTCCAGAGACATTTTACATAAATGCATTGTGTGGCTATTGCATATTGTTTAACTAATTTTTGTCAGTATATACCAGTAATACAGGAGCAAGAATCATAAGGCAAGCACTGCATCAAGTAAATCAAACAAACTGCATCCTTTTATAGTGAGATGGACATAGCTGATGTACTTTGACAGTATGATGCTCTTGATAGTGTAATATGGCAGATTTAGGGATTTGCTGTCTCTTAGATGAGCCTACTCATAAAAAAAAAGTTTCAGAGATTTTGAGTGCCACAGGCAATGCTGTGGTGTGAATGTCAGAAATTGGGAAGCTTTCTTGATCAGTTTTGCTCTTGGCAGCAGTGCACATGGGACTTGAAGAAGTTTTGACAGGATGATGATGGTGCCTGAATGGCAGATCTCAGATCTCTCATAGCGTGATGGTAAACACGCTTGTAGCAAGTTTATCGCTCCTCACTTGATATGCCATGTATTTTTAATGTTGTTTATGAGATGAGCTGATGTCAGTGTGCGCATGAGTGTGCTCTGGAGTGTGTGTCACTCTCCAGATGGTTGCTCACCTGGAGGCTTCGTAGCTAGGTCTCCACCCTTACAGACACAGACATCTGCACACACAGGCGCACATGCACGCGCCACTCTCAGGTCCTCTGATGTGCTGCCCCTGGGCCCCCCTCATCACCTGTGGGAGAGGTAGAGCAGCAGGGTGCAAAAGAGCAATGGAGGCTTGAAGAGCGCAAAGCTGATCAAAGAGAAACTCATTTACAGGTGCCGAGTGTGATGTTGTGAAGTCGGATCAAGCTGCTTATCTCACTCACGCACCCTCTCAGTCATCTAGTCAGTCACCCACTCACTTGTTCACTCTATCAGTCACTCATTTACTTACTTACAAATCCCTCACTTACTCACCGCGCAACAACACAAACAAGCAAATCAATAAAGTAATCAGTGGCAACTCTCTACAAGACAAAAAAATACAGCTGGGCTGTGTTTACTTCAAGTGCTTTGTTTTGTAATTCCCTGATGTGGAGCAGCTTGCTGAATTTGAGGTTTATGAACATCACTCGTCAGAAAGTTGAGTATCAGCCTTGCAATCAGACTGGTTGGGTGATGTGGCTGCAGTGCATTAGTGTGCACATTCACACTTCCTGCACCTCTGCATTTAAGCACACATTTTAAATGGAGTAAATAGGTCTGTGGGGCTATTAGCGATGATTGATGACAGAGATCAAAACAAGGCTGAAAAGCAATCCTTGTAAAGACTGTCAGTGGAAAGGGAAGGAGAATGAGTGGAAGAGCTGGTGAGATTGTGTGACCTAGAATTATAAAGAGAAGGATAGAGCACAAGAATAAAGAGTAACAGAGTGGAGCTAGAGAGAAAGAAAATGAGATGTTTGTGCAGGAAATCAATCAAATTTGAGGCAAGGTGTAGAGAGCAGGGTGGATCTGGAGACAGGGTGACAGATGGAGGGGAAGAGGTGGACTGATAGATGAAGGGAGGGTGTCGAGGCATCATAATAAGGATAATAATCTTTTCACTGCTCTCTGTGACCGTTTGCCCTCTCCTGTACTGTGCTAAAGCCCCAACCTGACAGGCATTAATCCTCACCACTAACCTCATCAATACTGGCCTGCTATGGAATATACAGTACCCCGCAGCAATGTGTGTCTGTGTGTGTGTTTCTGCATCTTTTCTACATTAAACTCAGCAGTGAAATAGATAATTAAAAACACACTGAAATGACAGGTTTATTACTGTGTTTGGAAGTGCTTTATCTCCTGCCCACCATATGTATCTATCATACAGCTGAGTGAGTGACAGGAGGAGCTGGTAGTGAAGCCTGCATGGAGGGATTATTATGGCTAGTTAATTTACAAGGTCATCTCTCCCGACTGCTTCTGCTGTCCCTCCGCTCAGCTCACATCATATCACCGTCAAGATTCATAAGAGCTGTGTGTCTGTGCGTGGTTTTCTGCTGAGCTTGTTTGTTAAACTCATATGCTTTAAAGAGAAGGAGAAGATGGAGTTGGTTAGGCGGTTGCATTCACAATTGTGGCGTACTTTAAGCAGCCGGCAATCCATTGTTTCAGTGGGACAATGACAGTAATTGTATCTTCATCGCTTGTGGATTGAGTGCAGATGAAGAGATAATATTTCTCAAGTTCAGTTTACCCACTTTTGCCATTTACTGTGATGAAGACAAATTGAATGTTGAGAGATCTAGAAAAACAGACAATCCCACAGGCATTTGAGGAAGTTTCCGTTTAAATAAAATAAAACAAACTTTTAAATACGCTTGACCTATTTTGTGTAAATTTGGAGTCTTGGGAACAGCAGCCTTTAAAAGACAGAAGAAGATTTGACATGCAGACACGAATCAAAACTACAAAATGTACATTGTACACTCAGGGACATCAAAAGGGAATAACTGTGTCAGGGATATGAAATACAAGCTTATGATTTAATGACAGTGCTAAGGAGCAGTGTTATTACAGGTGCGTCCCTTTTTGCTAATTTTGTGCCGACACAAGTGAAATGCTATTCCACTGATGGTGGCAGTAACCTGTAAAGGAGTTTAGTAATGTTCTAATAAAGGTAGTGAACAACTGTTAGCAAGTAAGCACGAATGTAAACAATGAACAAAATTTGCCTGTAACAGAGGAAATGCATTCACCACATTTGTTGGATCACACGGATACACACATGTATTTGGTGATGAGAAACACTTGATAGTTAGTTTAGGAGAAAACTCCACAGAGCTCCTTTAACTCCTCTAAAGCACACCAAACAATCTAACCAATCAATTATCAGCTGCTGAGCAGAATCAAGCACATCTTGACTCATGTCATCTCATCATCAGCATAGTTACTAGATGACAGTCTGGTAATAATCGCATCACTCATTAAATACGTGGCCTTTTGTGTCACTGTGCATTTTCACTGAAGCTTAATAGACTAATATATTTTAATATATATAATCTAATATATTTGTAATTTCCTCTGATGTTAGCGGACAAGGTGCAAGGTCACACCGTGAAACTGTAGAAAGATATAGAATTGTAATAATAGATTAGCAGTGTAAAATAATTCTGAATCCTTGATTGATATGTATGAAGTATGAAGGGACCTTTTGCTTATCAAATCATCATTGGCAAGGAGAAGTCTCCCATGATAAAAATTTTCCTTTTGTGGTTGATTGATGGGCAGTATATTAAACCACTGTCTGAATTCATGCGTAATGCAAAATTATGGATATGGGGCAAAAATTAGGTCAGGAAATTCATATAATTGGAAATTATATAAATGTAAATAGATAATGTTGAAAGATTGTTATGACGTTGGTACTTGAGAGCCACACTGACATCAAACATCTCAGACTCGCTGGAGCTCTGTGTGTCTGTGTGTTTCAATGGCACGCCATGCAAACTGAGCAGAATAAAATGATTGACAGACAGAAGTAACTGTTCTGGAAACCTAAGTCTGAAAATTATTCAGTGTTTGTGTGTGTGTGTGGATACTTATGCACAGATAATGACTGATAGCTTTACAGTCTGTCATCACCAGGCTTAAAGAAGTGTTTCTCTGTTTTTCGAGAACTTGTCATTTGAAAAGTTTCTTAGCCTTTGTACTCTGTCAGAGATAATGAGTCATTTACATTCCAATCATTTCATGACATAAAACATCGACTGCAGGTGGTGAGGGTTATGAATAAAAACACAACCTGCCTTCGGTGTCTTATTTACATCAGTGCAAATGCGCCTGCATTCTCTCACTTCTTAAGTGCTCAAGGTAAGGATAGGTATATTGAGAAGGATACCTCCATCTGTCAGAAAAAATGTTCACCTCCATTTCATCAAGTAGACTTAGACTAGTCTAGTGTGTGAGACTGCATGTGAATTTACAGAATGTTGGCGTGACGCTACGCTTTGTTGCATGCTAAGCATATTTTAGAGGTCATGGAGAAGATGGTAAATCTGAAGAGAAAGTTAAAATATCTGCTGTGAAAAAGATTTATTAGAATAATAAAAAAAAAAGGTAAATTAATTTGTATGAGTATTGAATTGTATAGTATTGCATGTATTCAATTTTAAATTAAATCACCTGTGTGGGACTGCCATAGATGTGCACGTCCTTCAAACACGGGTTGGCCTCAATTATATACAATGCGTTCTGCAATGGAACGCTTCTCATAGAGACGCAGTTGTGTGACACCCACACTTGTCTTGTACATTTAAGTTATTTCAGGGAGGTAAGGTGTATTTTTAGACTACATTATTTGTATTACGCTAATACATGTAATATTTAGATACATTTCCAAGCATAAAAGTGCCGTAAAATAAAATGTGTACTGGACTGGTGCATGTTACCAGAGCATTGTTTTTCCTCCACTGTTTTGTGTAGATAGTCAAGGCTGCACTGCTGAGAGTTCAGCTGTTGTACACATGCCAAAGAAACATCAGTTTGTCACGGTCAATCGTGTCTTTTTCTGTTTATGTTTGGCTTTGTGCACCTTGAACACGTGGAGGTCGGAAGTTGGAAATTTCAGCAGGGAAACTCTGACCTCCAACTTCGCCTGGAACACAGAATAAAGCTTTCATTCATCATTGAACGACTAAATTGAGTGCTATGAGATAGGATTTTGCAGCTTTGGACAGTTACCACATTTAGTTGTCCATATGGATTATTGGGAGGTATACAGTAGAAATACACTGTTCGTGTAACAAAGTAATCTACCAGGAATTTGTGCTTGCTTGCAAACTTAACATTGGCCAGTGCAGAAAGTGGAAGTGTAGCTAAAGTTGAGCCAGGTTTAAATGTTATGCTGGATGGCCCTATATTGTTTCTCCTATAGATGTTTGCATCTGGAATAAAAGTCTCATTGAAACATATGAAGGGCCACACTTTTGAATCAGTGCTCATGTTAGTCTGAACCTGGCCTGTAATGTGGTTCAGCTTTGCCTGTGCTTGGGATGTCTTTTGTGAGTTTTCCCATTTTTTCCTTTGTCAATGTAACGCCAAAGAGCAGAATGTTCACACAGACTGTTACACTTTTCTTACATAGGATAGCCACTGCCTGAAATCCATGATGCTATGAAGTCAGGCTGGTCTGAAGGCAACACGGGATCCAAACTTAACTAGTATGAGCAAAGTGTACGTGATAAAGTGGGAAATGAGTTTGTAGAAAAGTGGCAAAGTGAAATTTCATTTCATTTGGACTTGAAATACACTCTTCCCTCTGTTTACAGGGCTTGTATGCATGCACATGTCCACATGTACTAAACCAGAGATAGACAGCTGTGACTAAAGATGACTCTTCACACCATATCCTGTTGTGTTACTTTTTTTTTGCAACCGAACAAATGACAGGCACACAGGTGCGTGCACATTCAGCGATGGGCTTGGGGAATGGACACAGTTGGAGAAAGAAAGCCAATGATACAGAAGAGCATGTGCACATCAGTTGGTGCATCTGTTTGGTGCAGACTTAAAAGTTAGTTTTAAACAAGGTGAAAGTAGAAAACTACATCTCCATGCTTTGAAGTTTTTCCCCCGTGTGCAACACAACAGTTCCAAACAGGAAAGGGCTCTTAAAAAATAGGCTGCTTGTTCAATTTAAATAGAATAGAGGCCATGCAAGAGCATACATTTGCAAATAGTTTGCATCTCATTTAGTGCATCTTGAATTCCATTTTGAGAATTGCAAATAACCTCCTCATTTGTCTATTTTTAAGATCAGAAAAAATAAGTGCTCTTTTACTTTAAAGGCTCAAATAAAAAACTAATGTTTTAACCAAAATGCTTTACTTGTCAGTTTAGTTTGCTATTTGTTATGTTTTCTGTGGCAGAAGGATGAGCTTTTTAAAATAATGTTAGTGTTTAAACTGCCCATTGTTTTTTCTATAAATGTGTTATTTCGCACTCAGTGCTTTGAAAGTCAAATGTACTATAAAACAGCAGAATCTGCACTTAATGTTTCATTAAATAAGGCTGTGAATTACTTTGTTTGGTGTGTCAAGCTGGCAGGCTACAGAAGCTGTAGGTGTATTCACCTACAGAGAGCATACAGTATATTTATCAGACTAGTACTTGAAAGATGTCACATGCATAATAAGACTCCTACGAACAGAACACCTCAGTATACAAGGCCACATCTGAGAATAATTTTATTGAAAATCCTTGTGTAACGTGCACTCATGAATGGCCAGTCACATTTCTTAACAATGTGTCAAGTCCAATGGCAAGTATTTGTATGTACCATCATTCGTATGTATGCCACCCCTGTTAAACTGATCATAACAGGTATTTTATTATGTAACACTAACTAAGTCATAAATGTGTCTTCAGTGAATATACCATTGCCTTCACTTACACAAGTAAAATAATCTCTTTGTGTCTTTCTGTAGCTCTCGTGAAGGCATGTGCTGATGGAGCTGCCAATCACCTTCATAACATCACTGCTGGAGTCAGAGACAGGTGAGTTTGTCTTCTGTTCATGTTTGCAAGAGTTAATTTGCGCGTTCAGTTTAATGTCTTATCCGCGCATGTAGCTCTGTGGTTCTGTTTGAGAGAAAGGTGATAACACTAAAAAAGTGGACAGCATTTATTTAATAGAATTGTGCATTCAACATCTCTGTGTTTGGTTGCATTTGCACAAGTGTGTGTATTTTTTCAGGTGAGAAAATGCACCCTGTTTTAGCGTTGCGTGTGTCTCTCTGACAAAGCACTGTATGTGTGCATTCTGCCAGTGCATTTTTTGTGTATGGCTAATGGAGGACTGCTGTCGTGATAGAGATGGATCTGGGGTTCACTGTGTCCCTGAAGTGTTGAGGCTTTCACATTAACACCCGGAGTGTGAGCAAGAGTGTGTATTTTGTCAAGGTGTGAATGCGATGTTATGTGTGTCTATATCTGTCTGTCTATGTGAATGTTCTTGCAATTCTGTTTTCTTAACAGCCATTTTAAGTTGTAGACATCTAAGGTGGGGACATTTTTTTTGCAAAGTGATGTAATTTAGGTCCGTTCACACTTTTTCACTGTGCAAACATATTCTAGTCTTTGAGGTTAGGACGTTTAAAGCAGAAATCTGAAATGTTAATGTTAATGCTAATATAGTATTAAACCGTATATATGTGGTTAACTGTGTGAATACACTAAAAACACTACATTCAATATGGTATCAGACCCTCTGCATTATTTGCTATTAATGTTCATATCATATGTACCAATCATGTTTGTCCAGTCAAGCATGTCAAGTCAAGTAGCCAAAACCATTTATTGTAACACCACTGATTCGGGGCATGGCATATTGATGTAGACTTTACTGGACTGGTCGGCACTCACTGTAAAACAATTAAAAATGATGATTTGGTAAATATTGATTTTTAAATTAAGTAAGTTAAGCTTGACCAAAAACAAAAAAAAACAAAGTTAAGGATTTGATTTGACAAAAACCTTTGGTTCAGTAACATAACAATTTGTTGATGTTGGAAAATCTCTGATCGAGAGTCTGGACAAGAAAAGGTGGAATAATTTAATTGCACACTGTAGTGATGCTTTAGTTCGCTTCTAGATGGGAATGAGGCTGCACAGGAGGAGGTTAGAACTATGATTATCGCTAGGCTCAAGTTAATAGTATGCGAGCATTGAAAGTTACAGATTTTATTGGCGATGAGAGAATGAAGGTCCTCACTAGTACAGAACTACAAACTTGTCTAAGTCTATGAGCATGTACATTTCCTTTTTTCATTATCAAAATAAAACTAGTCTGTATCTCTGTCTCAGAGAGTGAGTTTGAGCATGTTGGACCTGCTGGCTATGGTGTCGCTTATACTTTTGTCTATGTTTTTGTGACACATTAGATTCATCTTCTGACCCTCTAGTACGAGCTCTGTCAGCAGCCTGCATAGTGGAACTGACAGCCAGGCGTCCCTTTTAGTCCGACTGCTCCCAACACAAAGAGCATCTGTCCCGAAAAGTTAGACATTATACAAGTAGGGTGGAGGGTGGAAGAGAAAATAAAGAGGAAGGGGAGGGGGAATTAAAGGGAATGCTTAGGCGATGGGTGGTGATGTGTAAATCAATCACCAGTAAGTTAAGACGTATTTAACCTAACATTACCATAACTAATGGACTACAGAGGGGGAGAGGAGGGGAGGAAGATGCTAGTAATCAATCAAAGCCGAGTTTTATGAGCACTGGCAACACAGACAAGAGCAGCACTGTGTAATCAAATACAAGGCGGTATAGGAGATGCAGGAAAAAAAAAACAAGTGAAAAGATTAAACAATTAACAACAAACAGATTGTTTTATAAATATTACCAAGATAAGGATGTAAAAGATTGCTAAGCAGTGTGTCCTAGTTTCTGTTTCTGTATGTTGGTGTATATCTTACGACTCTTAGTGGGGTATTTTTTCCACCCCCGTTATCACAGTGAAAAACCTAAGTTCAGAATATCAAAAGTGGACTATTTTGTTTGTCAGATACGCAAAGCAGACTTTGCAGAAAGGTCCCATATCTAAACTGTAGCATGGTAAATCATGGCAAAACAAAACGCTATGAAAAAGCAATTACCTAATGAGGTGACGTGTGTCTTTGTCCACGTCTGCCTACCAGCGTGTATTTCCATCAGAAAATAATAAGGATAATAAAGTTTCCGGTCAGCTTCTGCAGACTCCTACTCTGCAACAAGAACAGAGTGGGTGGATGGCCTCCCACGGTTAAAGAAAAGGTGCAATGTAATTTTCAACCTTAATGGTAGTCATTAGGGATGAAGAGAGTAGGGGGCACATGAGGCTGGCTTCCTGCCTCTCATGATGAATCAAGTGATGATGATTTGACTTCACTCTATGGGGTGGTAGAAGATAAACATCTCATTTATATTCTTGCACAAATTCCAGATGGACCTTGAATCCATTTAAAAACCTTTTTTCTTTTGTGATTTAAGTTATTTCCCTCAGCTTGTGTAAAAGTGAGGCAGAAAGGTACGTCATATATCATTAATTTTCTATAATCATTTTTTTTCTCTTATTTTGCTATCTCTGTTGTTTGTTGTTGTTTTTTACCATAATGTATTCAGAGAACTGTTCTTTGATGATAGACATGCATTGATTATTTGTTCTTTTCCTGGTATTAAATCTCAAATATTTGGATGTTCTCCCATAATTCTGCCTATATAAATGCTCCAAAGATGTCCTTTCCCTCTATATTTGATCTTTTTTACGTCGACTTTCTTTATCTCATTGTTTCAAATATGCTACTGTATTACCACAAGACAAGAAGCAGTATTCGTCATTTGCATGCATTCTTATATACACACATACTGCACATTTAATTACAGGCTTGTTTAAAGTTGCTAAACTGGCAGAATCAGACACTAATGACTCAAGAGAGAGCTGAGCTTTAAACAAGAACTAATCAAAGATCCATATCCAGTTAGTGCTGGGACTTAGTACCAGTAGGGGATCAGGTGGTTGTGGTTCTTAACAAGGCAGTTGTGAATTTGGAAACTGTACTGATCACACACCAGGGCACTGTCTCTAAACAGTTGTAGACTGCAGCTGTTGCATACTATAGTTTGTGCTATTTAGATTATTAACAGTAGATGGTTTAGTTCTATCAACAGAAATCAGCCAAAGAAATGTGTGTAGCTGATCTTATACATTTTAATCCCACCAATGTAGCCGCTGGGCGACTGGCAACAATGTGTATAGCCTTTCACCTCACAAAATAAATTGCTAAATTATCATTATATAGCAAACTTGTACTAAAATTACTTTTGTGAGGACTCAGGCTCAGAGTCGAGACCCCCTGGTTCTCCCGTGAATGTAGCACTACATTTTCTCCATTTCTTAATGAAAATTCCATTTTGTTTAATTTGTGCATCTAATCAAATCCTCTGAGAGCATAAAAAGTCAAGAGATGGATGAAGAGGAAGGCCAACATAGCCAAATGTACGAGGAGGTAATTGTACACAAGCAGAGTTTACAAAATTTGCAGCAGTGTGTGGATCCATGTGTGTGTGGAGTCGGCGGACGACGCACACTATGAATATGAATAAGAGGTTTTCACAGCATAGTCATAGTCAGCATTGTGTACATATTTTGGTCGGGAAAAGATAGAGTCAATCTCAGCAAATGAAGTTGTCAAGAGCAAGACTACTTATTTTATAAGACTTAATGTCAAAGAGATATCTTAAACAGTTTCACGTTGTATTTGTCTGTCATTCCATGTTTTCTCATTCACATCTCTATATCCTTTATGCTCACCACACAGGCCTACGTCTATGTGTAAGGATTACAGTATTTTAATTATGGCAGTATCTCTTGTGGTCAGGACCCTGAGTTGTCTTGATGTGCAAATTGCTAAGGCTGATGTTTGTGCGTAATATTTTTTAATAAGACCATAATTTGGTTTGAAATGTATCATAATCATTATATGGTCCATGTGAAGCTCCCTTTAGATATACTGTAATCAAAGTTGCACAGCTTGGGAACTGTTGGGGTATCGAGCATTGTGTGATGTAAAATCAGGGTCACAAGCCAACAGTTAAGACGGCTACACTGCATATTAAACTGGGCAGGCGGTTTAAGGGAGTCATGGACCAGCTGATGACTAGTAACTAATGGCTCCTTCCTCCTAATTGCTTTCAGTGCTGTTAGAAAGTTTTTAATTTCACCGACAACAGAAATCAAAACAAGATGCTGAGTCATATTACAATAGAACCTTGTTTAATTCATTGTTTTATCTCTTTTGTTGTAGATGGGTATAATGTGTTTTAATATTTAATGTTACTGAGGTAGGTCAGTAGCAGTTACTACACTAGACTACACACTGCCAGAGAAGTTTGTCTATGATAGACTGAGAGCCCCCTCTGTGTTTTTTGCTCCGTTAGAAGTTGATAAGTTGATGAGCATGGGGAACTAGGCCTTACATTTTAACACGAGGGCTTTGCATAACTTATGTTGTGCTGTCATTAGTTTTTGTCAGGCTTATTGTCTTAGAATTCTAATAATTAAAATTCCAATTTACCCCCCTCTCTCTAGTACACCTAGTAGCCCTAAGAGTAATTCTGAGAGTTAATAATGTCTGGTTATTAGTCTGACAGCCTACAGGCATCAAGCTGATTAACTTTTGGATTTGGACACTGTTAGACCACAAATCACTTTGCTGTTTTATGAACAAATCAAGGTACAACAGGCACACACGTGCATTCACAATTATACACGATCATAAATCCAACCAGCAAACATGTGTTTTGTTTGTTTCAATACAGATGAACATGGTCATGATAGAGACACATGTACATCAGCATGCAACCAAGCTCACACTCCTCATGTGCCTTGAGGTCTTACTAATTAGAATCTTTGTTGCAGTGGGATGATAGGCTCTCCGTTATCACTGATTGGTTGTTTTTTCGTGCCCACCTTTGCAGTACTGCTTTATTATGAAACCAGACACATATAAACCACACACAACTGACAAGCTAACAACTCGCATCTACAAACCCTGATACATAAACAAACACACACAGAATAAACAGAGAGCTATCTGTCTCTCTCTGACAGGAATGTTCTACTCAGTAGTGGCTGGTAGATTTTTTGGCTGTTTCCACTGATATCTGCAGCAGACCTTGTTAATTCCTGCACCCTGGGAATGCGGGTTGCCTCCAAACACAGTCGTATTTGGATGAGTGAAATACATCAGGAAATTTATATTCAGAATGCAAA
This sequence comes from Miichthys miiuy, assembly GCA_036365135.1. NCBI lineage: Eukaryota > Metazoa > Chordata > Actinopteri > Sciaenidae > Miichthys > Miichthys miiuy. The sequence continues at coordinate 13,610,896 of CM071618.1, forward strand.
GCCTGCATGCACATATATTCCCAAACCTCTTGTCCAGTTTAATTTTCCGTTGTAATCCTCTTAATTGCCTGTATTAACATGGTATTTCTGCCAAGTTTATGTCGTTAACAACTAATATTCTGTATTACTTCACTTTGTGATCATTGTGCCTGTTCAGTCTCAGGTTGTGTGAGTCAAAACCTTAGGGAAAGTAGGGCTGGGTGAGTTCATTTTCACATCAATAAATCACCTTTTGATTTTTTTTCTTTTCCTTCCTTGGTTACAATTTATATTAATAATAGTTTTCTCTAGCTGATTGTAATATCCATCTTTATGTGGATTACACTATTCTGTATGTGTTTGCTGACTTTAACTTACTGTTGAGAAACCACAACTTTCTTTTAATGCTCTCCAAAATGCACCTGTCAACCTTAAACTAATGCTTACAATGATGCAAGCAAAACCACCGTGACTGTGGTGGTATGGATTTTTTCTTGACGGAGAAGAAGCAACAGGTCCACACAGTTTCCATGCCACCTTTCCCCAAATAGTGCAATGTGTCTGTGTGGAGAGTGTGTGGATGAAAGAGTGAGCAACAGAGTGACAGTGAAAGTCAGCAGGGCGAAGTAGAAGTAAGCAATAAGTAATCAATAAGTAATCAGTAAATGTACAATCCAGGTTACAGTTTGTCAGAAAGAAAACGCTGCAGCTCCTCAAGAAAGGTCTAGTTTGTTATTTCTTACTGCAGGTGAAGTGAAGCAGGTTAGCCCTGAAGTAAAGGTCTGTAGGCTAAGTGGGAAAGGTTAACGTTACTGTTGTGTGATCTGGTGCGTTTGTATTGCTTTCAAAAGCTTTGTAACCCAACCTTGAACTGCATTGTCTTTTTGGAGACTTAATAAAATAAATTTATAAAGAAAACACTAAATACCTTCTGTGATCATTTATCAGTTTTCCTGAAAACAATTGTCATCACTAGTATGTTGTTCGCTGTCCATTGTCAATCCCATAATGCCTTGGATTGAGGCTGTCGACTAATCAAAAGCGGTGCTTCTGATTTCTGACTAATCAGAGGCAGGGTAGAACGGGAATGCCAGTGGAGAGAAAAATCATCTCAGCACCTAACCCTTGTATTTGGACAAACGCCATTTTTATGTTGCAGACAGTCTCCACATACGCAATCAATCAATATATACGTGATATCTAGTTAAAAATCACTTGAGAGTCCTTTGCTTTGGCTTGTTTATATATTTATATATATCGTTCCTTAATGATGTCATCCAAAATAATTTCTCCACCCCTTCACTGGCTCTCCTCCTCTGATTGGGAGATGGGACGGATGAGAGGGAGTAATCAGAACTGCATCTCCTCAAGTGATGAAAAGATGAGTGTTGGTCCTGCTGTGAGTCAGGAGATGATGAAAGATATGACAGAGAGAGAGAATATAAACAACAAAAAAAAAACATTTAGTTGTAATTAAGTGGGTGTATGGAAGAATGGTGTCAGTTAGTTTGATGGAAACAAAGACAGAAACAGACATGAAAGAAAATAATAAATGAAGATAACATTTATTATTTTAATGCAGTGTTGAAATGGTAGGAAATTGCCTTAATTACCTAGAAAAGTAAGTATTTTGAAGCATAAGCGATTGGAAGAGGGTGTAAAGGAGAAGATGGCATCAGAAGGAGAGGTGTGGGTTGGCGGGGAGAAGAGAAGAACGTAGGCAGAGAGGATGCAGGGAGAGGGACACACAAACATGCTGATGGACACACACACACAAACACAGGCAAAGGTCACACAGCCATCCGCGCCACCCGATACTCAGACAAACTGGCGGTAAAATGCTCTATTTCCCATCCAAATTAAAGTGTCAGTTAATATTAATGTGGAAGTGAAGACTGTCAGACACACGATGTGCAGACACACAAACACATGCAAACAGCATTTACGCTCATGCACACAGACACACATACAGAATTTAGAATCTCGCCTGGTCAATTACTAACAGCCGATGGAGTCATGCACACAGGTCACAATGGGGTGTGTGTGTGTGCGTATGGTTGTGCGTGTGTGTGTAAAGCTCTGATCAGGCCCGCTGTCACGTATTGTCCCATCTGTCACATGAAGGTTATTTCTGAATGGAGATGCAATTTGCAGTTTTGCTGTGTTATAAAGAGAGGACAATTGTGCACATGCGTACCTGCTTATTTGGAGATTTTTGTGCATATTGTATTTATGTACACTTTTCAGTGCCTTGTGAATGTGTTTGTGTGGACAAGGAAGGTTTTTTACCTGGATCTCATTTTTTGTCCAGCTTAGGTAGCGTTGTGCTTGATTGTCTTTATGCATGGTTTTGGTAGGTGTGTGTGTGTGTGTGTGTGTGTGGCAGCAGATTGCATGCAATTGTTGTTCTGTTTGTCTTGCTGTATCTTGTTGGTGTAAATGTGAACAGGAGGAGGGAGGGAGGGAATAATCCTTCTGTATCTCTTTCCTCAACCGACCGGAACATCGCTCTCGCCTCTTGCTGGGGAGTGCACACTCTCACACACACACACACACACACACAACAAACACACCACCCAACCAACCATGAAATCGTAATGTCAGACCTGTTAATGCCTGTAGATAGTGGCAACCGCATCCCTCCGTGGTCCCGCTCCTTACACATAAACACACACACACAGCCAGAATAAACAGAGAGCTATCTGTCTCTCTCTGACAGGAATGTTCTACTCAGTAGTGGCTGGTAGATTTTTGGCTGTTTCCACTAATATCTGCAACAGACCTTGTTAATTCCTGCACCCTGGGAATGCGGGTTGCCTCCACAACAACACAGTTGTATTTGGATGAGTGAAATACATCAGAAAATTTATATTCAGAATGCAAAGCCTGCATGCACATATATTCCCAAACCTCCTGTCCAGTTTAATTTTCCGTTGTAATCCTCTCAATTGCCTGTATTAACATGGTATTTCTGCCAAGTTTATGTCGTTAACAACTAATATTCTGTATTACTTCACTTTGTGATCATTGTGCCTGTTCAATCCCAGGTTGTGTGTGAGTAAAAAAAACATTGAGAAAACATTGCTAGGTTAATTCATTTTTATGCCAACAAATAGCATTTGGATTTTTTTTCTTCCTTTCATAATCAGTTATACAAATAATGTGCATGTGCAGTGGCAAATAACAAGCTTTCATATCCAGCAGTCCAGGTTCATTTCCGTTCTCCAACAGATGCATTCCTGTATTCCTATTTAGATACTTTAAGGTCGTTTCATGTAACTGCAAAATAATGTCAACTGTCTTCACTGATACATTCTATATTCTCAAGGCCTTTCAGCTTTTGTTAAAACAACATAAGGTTTGATTTCTATTTTTTCTATCATTTCAAATTCATTCAATCATTTAAAATGGCTGGAATTTTAATGAATTCTTTGGATAGACAGGACATAAAATCTATAAGAAAATACATTTTTCACCCATTTGATCGTCATAAATATGTATATATTTTAAACCAGAAACAGTTTGACATGTGTACACTTTATAATATTTGGCTATATTATCAGAATTTGGTTATCAGTATAGTTTAAGTGACCGTTAACAGTTATCAACATACTATTTCAATCATACAAGTCAGCGCTGTTTTTACTTGGCTTTGTCCTCAAACCCATACCAGTAGTTCACATAAGTAAATCAATTCCTAAAATATATACGTGGATTATTTGCACCACCTTATTTCACCGTTTGCTCTTACTGTGTTCTGCATTGATTGAGCGCATGTTTTCAAAACATCGATTTGCACTGTGACCTGTAGTAATCAAACCAATACTCTAATGGGGAATGTAGTCACTCAGTGTAATAATGGAACAGGTCAATATCCGATCAACACCAGGTACATCATGCTGTGTTTGGTTCTTGACTTTATTTTGAAGTGTGTATCAGGCTATCAGATTTGCTTGTGTATGCTGCCATGTACGCTTATGTATATGTGTGTGTTTTCACATCCATCTATGTATCTCTGCAGTCTGCTGTGTGTGTGTGTGTGTGTGTGTGTGTGTGTGTGTGTGTGTGTGTGTGTGTGTGTGTGTGTGTGTGTGTGTGTGAGTAAAAGGGGCAGCGCCAGTGCCACAGAGAATCACCCTGTCAGTCTTCATGTCTCTTCGTCTTCCCCCGGCAGCGTCGCTGCACAGATCAAAGAGCTGACACATGCCCCGATGTCCTCTCTCTCCTCCTGTCTTCTATCTCTGCCTCACACTCTCTGTGTCTCTGTCTTTCTTGGAATCGTAACCCTCTCCTTCTGTCACTCATCCTCTTCTTTCTGTCCTTACATCCAGCTTTCTCCCCGACTATATCAGCGGGGATTTTGATTCCATTACTGCCGAGGTCAAAGCTTTCTATTCAGACAAGGTGAGTGGAACACAACTGGCACATACTCTTAGAGCTACAGGTGTACACACATAAATACACATGAATAAAAAGCAATAGGACTTTTGGCAAACATCATTTGAAAGTTTGACTAAAGAACTCCATGCTGTCTTCTGCCTGAAACTGGACTCCTTAACCACTTTGACATACAAGCAACTTGAATGAGAAACTGACTTTTCCAACACAGAGGCATTTGAAGCACAATCTTCCCATCTAGGGCAAAGTGCCACCTAACAAATACTTAATGGAACACTTGCAGAATAGTGTTTGACAGCAGTTGGACATGAGTTTAACCGTACTGAATCATGATTTTGTTGTAATGTACTGTTGCCTTAAGCTCACAATGACAAGTCAAACATGTAGTTGCTGGTGGTTCAGTTTTAGCTGCATGTTGAGAAGACATAGAAAAGAAGTATACACATGCTATCTCTTCCATTTCTAAATCATTCCTAGTATGTTCCCTTTGATTTGTCTTAAGCTAATAAAAGACAAATATTGTCAGAGTAGTGAATGTATGCGACAGTTAAGAGAGGGTTAGTTGATAACATTTTGTGGGCTTCTGTGTCCTGATGATTAATTCCAATGTCGTGACACACATATGTCTGATCCTAAATACAGATACGTTCTCACAAAGTGACCCTTACACTGCCACTGCATTCAGTTAACTAAACCTCACCTCAACAATTAAACATGATATTAACCTTCAGCTCAGCTTGAGTTTGATAAAACATCATGCTTTTGCATGGTTTGCGTGGTGGCGCAGGATAACAGAACTGAGGTTATGCTGCCTAAGTGGATAAGCGATTATACAAAGTTGACTATGGTTAAAGAGCTTTTATGCTTAAGACTCTGCAGGAGTTCCACCTGCAGTGAGAAGAACATGCAGATTGAATCATCAAAGTGGATGCAACTGTGCAGTCTGTCATGGATTTAACTATCAGTGTACTCAAGATGCAGTTAAACCTAGTCATGGAAAAAACACATTTGAAGGTGGTCAAAGTCACATTTTACAGTTCACTTCCTGTTCATGCAGAATCAGGCAAACCAAATCCTTTTTTTATTTAACAAATTCTAACATCAATTTTCTCTAGTTGTTACTTCTTTTATATGAATTATTTTACCCTTTCAGGCCTCAAATTATTCAAATGAATCAAATGATCTGAGAAGGGAAAACTACTCTTCCGTTGATGTGCTTTAAGTTGCCAGGAGATATTTCTTCATTTTAATGGATCACTTTTTAAAAAAAAGGTGACTGTGACCAAAGAAGACTGTAAAGTAAAAGTACTTTATACAAAATGTGGACCTGAAGATGGGTAACTGACTAGTGTGAGTTATAAAAGACACATTACATTGGGATATTACCTGAGAAAGTAATATGAACAGCAGTCTGCATTTTTGGAAAAATCCTGTGTTTGCTTGAAGTACATTTTAACATAAAGTGTCAATGTATTCTACCGTACCTATACATAAACATAGTCCAGGCACAATGTGGTGCATCTCTAGAGTCCTCTGATGACATCAACGTCATAGTCCTTCCTCCCTGTGCTGAGACTTGTTCATGTGGGCATATTTAGACCAAACTACACAAGGTCATGAGCATAAAATGCAAATTATTCTATGAAATGGACCTTCCCTTGTTTATAACAAGCAAAATGTCAAACCAGAACACTTGAGAGATGAAGCCTGACTCAGTAAATAATAAACACAGGGTGAGGTGTCACATAAACATAGACACACCTTAGACAAAAGAAAATGCAGTGATGTGTGTGATCAGAGCCCCACCAGTACACACAGTTTGAAATGCAGATCCAATACTTCCTCATGCACACGCACAACCAACACACACATGATCAGACACACTCGCACACAGAGACATGGGTTGCCTTCAGCGTCAAAACTCCCCTTTTTCCCTCTCACCCTTTTCCCTGCTCTCTGTAGCTGTCTGTAATATTAGTCTTTTTTTCACAAATATCACACAGGTTGCCTAAAAAAAATGAGCAATACCTTTTTCTCCATGAAAGAGAACAGACTTTTATGGTAATACTTTAGGAGCAGAACAATAGGAAAGTTTGAGGCGTTCCCTCAGAGATTTGTCGGAAACGGTGAATAATTCTGCATAAATGGAAGGGAGAGAACAGAAAAGCATCCACAAGGGAGGGAGAGAGACAAGGGGAGGCAGGGGTGGAGGGATGAGGGAAGAGAAGAGGATGGGAGGGGAGGGAGAATGGATGAGATCAAACAGAGCACAGCGAACAAGCTTGTGCAGCTATGTGTGTGTTTGTGATAGGGAAGTTAGTGTGTTTTGGGAGGAATGTGACAGTCTGTTGATAGAGAAGGAGACAGGGAGAGAAGGCCAGAGCATGGTTGTTTACCTGGATGCTGTGGTTTAGGGCCACTGACTGGAGCCTCTACACAGACAGCCAGACAAGACTAAAACACTGATTTATACCTCTCTCTATCTCTCTCGTTTTTTCTCCTCGCTGTTATCCCCCTATCCCTTATCTCTGCCTGGGTTTTTGTTTTTGCTATCTGCCCATGTGTACTTCTATCTGATTATGTTTTGTTGCCCGTGTGTATGCTTCCATTTTTCTTTGTGCGCAGGGGTGCAAGCTGATAGAAACAGCCGACCAGGATCTAACAGACTTCACCAAGTGTCTCGCAATCATGGTGGAGGAAATTCAGAGACGGCAGTTACAGGTAAACATCCACTGCACACCACACTCTCACACTGACAGTCTGACATTTTTATTGTAAAAAGAAATAGTTTTGACACTTTGGTATCCGCTTTCTTTGCAGAGAGTTGGATATGAAGATCAATATTACTTGCGTTTCTGTCTGTCTGATACATATGAAACTATAGCCAGGGGGGCTTAGCTTAGCAGCTAATGAATCGATTCATTATATACTGTTTGTTTAATGTGCTATGCTATGTACTGTACTTATATAGTACCTTTCTAGTCTTCCAACCACTCGAAACGCTTCTACACAACATATCTCATTCACCCATTCTCACACACATTCATACACTGATGGCATTGTCTGCCATGCAAGGAGTTAACCACTTCATACACATTCATACACAGCAGCCTTTGGGAGCCTTCGACATGCAGACTGGAGGAGCCGGGGATCGAACCGCTGATCATCTGATTAGTGGACGACCCGGTGTACCTCCTGAGCCACAGCCATCCCAATGTGCCAGACTATTTGTTGGCCTGGTAGCACAGACTTTCATGACACATCAGTGTCAAAAAATGTTTTAAAATGTTACTGATATTATCATTAAAAGGACTAGCAGTGGTTCTAGCACTGGGTGAAATAAATAAAGCTCTCCTCTCCCTCGACCTCTGAGAGTTTATTGCCCTTAAGCAAGGCATTCGTTCCTCAGGCACTCAAGATGAGCTGTTCAGAGGTCAATAATGTTGGACTGTGGTTGACTGCGGGCAGATCCGATGTGTGAATGTGTGTGGGTGTATGAATATGAAACGGCACGCTGCTGGAAAAGAACATGCATGCTCACTCAACATTCCCCCGAAGAAATAAGTGTTGAAAAATATCATTGGAATTACATCAGCCACATTTACACCTACACATAAAATGCAAAGTGTAATTGTGGTTCGCCCCGATTCAAAATGAAATATTTTACTTTGGTTATGATCTTTGTCATTGTGTAAAGCATTTCCTAACAACCTGATATCCCAAACTCCAAAATAAGCTGCCAGACAGAGCGAAGCCCCGTGCCCAGCCAGCTGCTGCAGAGCCAGACACGCAGTGATCTGATCCAGAGATTGAATCCATTTCCACTCTGACTCACAAAATGTCTGCTGAATTGCAGACAATGTACGTCACATGGGGAAAAATATTATATATAATATTAGATTATTTAAGAATACTTCTCTAATTCCTGGAATTTAAAAAAAAGAACAAAAAAAGGAGTAATATCATGGGAAAAGGTCTTGTCTATCAGTTTATCTATATATGTGTTTTAATTGATCGATCTATCATTTTCCTGTTTCCCTCTTTCTCCATATCTCTATTTTCTCTATTATTAGACCTTTTTTAGCAGCACTCCGAGTGTTGCTCCAATCACTGCCGAGTGCCCTAATCACTTCACATCTCTAAGCTGATGAAACTCCGAGGAGAAGACGCTTGCAGACACACAAAAATACACTTAATCTAATAGTTTTCACCCATGTTGCCACATTGTGCATATTCACTTTGTTTTTTGGTGTTTGGCTTTAATAGAAGATATACTTTTGTCCTTCCCTTCCATGTGCCTGCTTTTTCTAGGCCTGGCCAATATTTACTCTGCCTTTGAACCGGTGCTGACTGTTTGTCCGTCTATCTGCCTGTTAGAGATAGGAGCCCGGCAATCAGTTTTTGACGTTCTATAAGAGTTGCTGATGATGACTTTCCCTGTTTGTTTACCAGGATTTTTCTGCTTTTCTTTACCGACTGACTTGTATTTGAACTTTTGTTCTGTTCGACACTTTGCAACTAGGAGCCACTTATAAAAAAGCAGAACTTTTCTAATGATTCAATATCACGCCTTGTCATTTTCTCTTTTGCTCACCTTCACTAATTTACATCCACTTAGGCTGTTTAAATGAATTAAATACACAGATGAAATAATAACAGGGTGATTTGCAGATTACTGAGCTTTGTGCTTCTGTTTGGGCTGTTTAAGATTCAACATATTAGCCCCTGAATGTTTTCCTCCACGCAGCTTAGCGCTCGATTTAGAGAATTTATCTCATATTATGTTGGGTGAAATCCCAAAGAATGGTATCAGAGGATTATGGTGGGTGGATGAGTATGTGTTTGTGCACATACATATATTTATATATATATGTGTGTGTATTTACATCACAGCAGGAGAACGTTTGAAAGTGTTTCTGTGTGTGTGCATGTGCTCTCTATATTGTGCATATGTTTATGAAATGCTTGTGTGTGTGTGTGTGAGAGAGCATTCAGTACCTGTTTACATCTTGTTGTGTATGTACTTGTTGAAATGTGTGCTTGTCTGTTTATCATCTCACAGCTCTGTCCTAGTTAACTTCTCTCTCCTTGCTTCGCTCTTGCGAGCATAAGCAGCATACTGTTTTCATTTTCTTCTGTCTTCCTCTGGTTATCTGTTCATCATCCCCAATAAATGGATGTGAGTTTTTTGTGTTGATCTCGGAGCCAGAGTCGCTTGCTCGGGCTTCCCCACCCAATCAGGAGAGAATACGGCCGGATCTGTTGAGCCAGCTTGTTGAATTTTATTCATTCAGTCGTGAGATTCTCCTTGCCCTGCTTGTTTTTTTGTTTTAAGTAAACAAACATGAAATGGGAACAAATAAAAATTCAGACTGTTATAGACAGTTTGATATGCATAGCGGACACAACAGAAGTGTGATGAGAAGCAGAAGATTGAGCAAGTTACTGTGTCATTGGACACCGAAACTCAATGCAGTTTTTTTTTTTCTCTCATGGTTGCTCGCTATTTTAGCTTTTCTGTCCTCTGGAACTGACTGATGCTCTTTACTGTTGGTTTGATCTTTTTCCTCCTCTGGTATCAGCTCTGGCCTTGTCAGATCTTGGCCAAAGAGAATTAGAGAAACTCCCTAAGTACATCAGAAGTGCCTGAGTCAGTCTCACATTCTCCCAAACTCATGCTGGTCTACAGATAACGCCACAAATGCTATACGCCCAGAATTAGTCAAAGAGAATGTATTTACCCATGTTAGTGTTACCGTCAGCACATTCTAGGCTGGAGACACTGTTGTCTGTTTATGTTAAAGAAATGTCAACGGCCAGCTATCTATTATGTCTAAGAAGGCAGCAATAGGTCTCTTCGACTCTGGCCACCACAGTGTTGAGATAGACTGGAACCTACTGTTCTCAACCAAAGCCAAACAATTAATACTGCCGAGGACCTCAAGGCCCACACGTGACCTTGTGTAACCCAAGGATAGAAAATTCCATAACATACATGTATATTGATCTTTGGCTGAAAATGGTCCCAACAAATGCACAGATTAGTCTTGTTTGAGTAACGATTCCCATTAAGGAAAAGGAGAGCATGATATTTGTGACCTGCTTTTAAAGATTTATATATTTTGTAGAAATTAATGAGCTTCAGGCTGAGAGCCACAGGCAGCACAGGAGTCGAAAGGTTTTGTCTTAGTGGTTTTGGTCTTTTTATGGGATTTGTTGACACAGAAAGATGTGTTTGTTCCCATCTGTTCAGAATAATTTATAGCTGGAGCTTTCTGTGTAAGTTAATGCAGTGAGTCTCAAATTTGTTTATTATTTTGTAATTTGTATTAAATCAAAGGAAAGTATTTGACTGCAAGATTTTAATTTTTCTTTCTCCTTTATAACCTCGCTCTCTCTCTTGCAGAGGGGAGTTTGTTTGCTAAGTGTTGTTGTATACAGTTTAGGCATTGCCTCTGCGTGTGGGGGCGTCAGCCAGATGTTGAAATAACCCTCGAACTCAGCATTTGGTTTTGTTTTAACTCCTTCGCCTGAGACAGGAAGTTAGTCACGATACGTTCAGTTCAGTAAATAGTCTGTTCCGTGATTTACCGTAAGGAGCTACTGTACAAATTTGAGCTCTATCGCCTTTTGGTAAAGGGTTGAATATGTTGACCTAATGGCAGGTTGTTAAGAGGTAAAGAGAAAATGAAAATGCATTTTAGAGTGGCTAAGTGACACTGCAGGAGTTTCCTGGGCTGTAATTTACTAAATGGGTTAATGCACGCACATGCGCTTACACACAGAAAAAAACACTCACACCTCTGTTATAGCAAATGAATCTAGCCGATATGATCCGGCTTGTTTGTGCATTATTGGCTGCTACTGTGTATCCCCTCTAGTTTAGATGCAGCCCAAGGAATAACAGTCAATATCAACAATGGTAATAGAAAATAATTTAACCTCTTACATTCTGTTTGTTATGTTTTATTTGTGGTACGTGGCTGAAGTAAAAACACTAAAGTGAAGTGTGATTGACAGTATTTGGTTCATTTTCTGTGCTAGTCAGTCAGTCGTCACCCTCTGACAGCACCTCTGCCCTCTAGACTGTTGGGTTTTAAGGCTGTCAGCGCTGGTGCTTGACTGCTCAGGGACTTTGTATAAGGATATAACTGCTGAGAGCTGTAAATATTGTACTTAAGTGAACTTCTGACTCAAAGTTAAGAACCTTATGTTAGCTCTGAGGTTGCAGGAAATGGTATTAGTTTAGGTAATCCACTTAGCTTACTTGATTTGCTGTTAAATGACATTTGCAGTGGCCTAAATTAATTATTTGATCTACCTGATTATTCCTCCTCCATCTCAGTTCTCTCTCAAAGTTCTGTGTCCTTGCTGTTTCTTTCCTGTTCTTAATTATCCCAATGGTATTTACTATTGTACGTCATTGTTTTTTTTTTTGATAAAATAATATTCCATATTTCTTTTATCGTCATCAAATCCTATAAAAAGACCAAATCCAGTAATACATTAGTGTGTTTCTCATTACATTCTGACTTTATACTCTGGTAATGACAAAGTGTGGCTCACTATTTTAATAATTTATAGACAACAATGTACCTCTATGGTGCAGAGAATTAAGATATATCAGGTTTTGACTACACAAACAACACTTAGTAGGATTAGTTCATCATCAGTTTTGGTCTTTTTACAGGATTAGTGTGTAAGATTTAGGGGGCTCTACTTTCACAATATGGCAGAAATGGAATATAATATGATAATTGTTAATGTTTTATCTACAGATGCTGCGAATCCTCTTCTATGGGTTCTGCTGTGTTAAACTGCCATGTTTCTGCTGTAGCCCAGAATTGACAAACCAAACACTGGCTCTAGACAGGACCTTTTGTGGTTTTTCAAATGTTCCATGGTCACTGTAGTTTCTTCTTCACCACTGGAACAGGAAGGTGGGTGGAGAGGACTACAGTCTGCAACTTCACCGCTAGACACTAGAGTTGTTCCGATTCCGATACCAGTATCAGAAATTGCTCCGATACTGCTGAAAATGCTGGCATCGGTATCAGCGACTACTGGAGTCCAGGAACCAATCCGATACCACGTAATTTATTAAATTAGTAATCTATTTACTGGTTAACTCCGTTAAACTCTGGCGCAGTTCTTCTTCGCCGCTCTTAAAACAGTGGCACTGCTGTTTTAGAGGGACGAGGAAGAGTTGATCTTGTGACACAGACACAACAGACACACACGTGTGTTAGAGCCGGTTGACGCGAGGCTTGGAGCTAAGCTAACTAGCAGCTAACTAGCACTAGCATATCATGTCGGCGGTGTGGCATTATTTCACGCTGTATGCTCCCACCAGTAATGCGCGTGTTCAGACAGGGACAGGCAAACTGGCAACCGGTATTGGGGGAGTGCGGTGTTGGGGGGGTGAGTGGAGCTGAGGTGGGTTGCCGTGAGCGGGTCTATACCTGCTGAATGTAACCGCTCTGAAACAATCAGGAAATAACTTTTTATTTCTCTGATTAATAACAGTTTTATTGAGGCCGGCGCTCGCTCTCTGTTATTGTTATGTCTCTACCAAAGCGCGCCCTCTCTCTCTCTCTCTAATTATCGGACACAAATCAAATTAAACTCGTAAATTGCGAGTCAGACTCAGATTTAGAAGCTGCTACATGAAATAAACAAAGTGAGAACACACACACAGGTAGATTATCAGAGTTTAGTCCATGAATCCACCTGGATAATCTCTGCTAAAAGACTGTGACATGCAACATATGCAAAGATGTGGCTCAGTATCAGCCGATACCCACAGCACAAGTATTGGAATCGGTATCGGGAGGGAAAAAATGGTATCGGAACATCTCTACTAGACACCACTAAATCCTACGCACTGATACTTGTAGAAGCGGCAATAGCCCCGCTGAGACGGCAAGGCATCCGCTTGGCCACATATCTGGACGATTGGCTGCTGTTGGCACAATCGGAGCAGGAGGCCAGGGTACACACGCATATTCTCTTACGACACCTAGTAGATCTGGGTTTCGTGATAAACGTGGAAAAGAGCATGCTGTCCCCGGCACAGGGCGTAATCTTTCTGGGATTATCCCTGGATTCGGTGACTTTCACAGCGCGCCTCTCGGCGGACCGAGTGAAAACTTTCAGGGCATGTCAGGGCATGTCTTTCATCCAGGCAAATCTGTTCAATTCAGATTGTGTCTTCGGTTACTTGGGCTGATGGCCTCTGCCATTCTCGTAGTCCATCTCACCTCCACATGAGGGAATTCCAGCTTTGGGTGGCCTCATGCGGGCTGGATCCCGTGCGTCATGGCGCACGGAGATTGCTTGTGATACCGGGATGCGCCAGGGCGCTGCGCCACTGGCAAGTTCCGTCCTTTCTGACCCATGGGGTGCCCATGGGTTCCATCCTCTCCAGGAAGGTGGTCACTACGGACGCCAGCCTGACAGGTTGGGGCGGAATTCACGAGGGCCGGTCTGTGAGGGGCCGCTGGGGTGTGGACCTCCAGCGGTCTCACATAAATTTTCTGGAACTTTCAGCGGTGTTCCTCTCTCTGAAACATTTCCTTCCGTCTGTCATGGGTCATCATGTCCTGGTGAGGACGGACAATACGACGACGGTGGCGTACATCAACCAGGGGGGATTACGCTCCCGTCAGTTGCACATGCTGGCACGCAGACTAATCCTTTGGATCTGCGGTCATCTCCTCTCCCTGAGAGCAATGCACGTCCTGAGAGTCCTGAACACGGGCGCGGACCTGTTGTCCACGGACGCGCCAGTATACGGGGAGTGGTCTCTGCACCCAGAGATTGTGGAACAGATATGGGCCCGTTTCGGTCCGGCCATGGTGAACCTGTTCACGTCGAGAGACAACGCGCAGTGCGCGCTGTTTTACTCTCTGTGCAGCATGGATGCTCCCCTCAGCGTAGACGCACTAGTGCACGCCTGGCCGTGCAAGCGTCTTTACGCATTCCCTCCCCCGGCCTTGATACCTCTGTGGGCTTGGCCCCTGAGTGGCTATATCTGTCAGCTGTGGGTCTTTCACAACGGGTGATTTCCACTATACAAAGTGCTCGAGCCTCCTCCACTAGGTCTCTGTATGACTGTAAGTGGAGAGTGTTTGAGGGTTGGTGTCACAGAAACGGCCACATTCCTTTTCAGTGTCCAGTAGGAGTGATATTGTCATTCTTGCAGGACCTGATTGACAAACAAAAAGCCTTCTCCACGGTTAAAGTGTACTTGGCGGTTATCGCCGCCTGTCACGTGGGGTTTGGCAAGACACTTTTGTCTGTTTCTATATGCTGGACGTCTCCACTCCGTGCATGGCACGCGCGGTTTTGCTGTCCTGATTGGAACAGAGTACTTTTCCCTGTGGGTTGGTGGACGCTAGATAAGCTTGTCTGGCAATACAGGACCAACCACATCCCATAGTGAGACATCGAGCAAAATATTATGAAAGAGAACTTTAGGTTATTTACATAACCCCGGTTCTCTGAGTAATATGAGTGAGATGTCTCACCAGAAAACCCTTCTTGCTTAGGCGAGTGAGAAGAGGTGCTTATCTTGAATGATGTGGTGCCGTCCGCATGGGCTATTTAAGGTAGGTGGTACTACCTGGAGCAGACGGACACGTTTCACCAGCCAATCAGGATTGGAGTTGCAGTTTATTTTACACACCTTCTTTGAGAAAAACAGTTCATGGCATTTCATGCATAGATATCTCTAGAAACACAATAAATTGAAGTTGTCATGGGTCTGACTTGAACTTTTGTGCAGTTTAACTATTTATAAAATCCTGGGCTGGTATAAGCAAATGAGCACAAATGTCTGTCAAAATCTGTATTATTTGGATATATACATGTTTCTCTTGAAAAGGCTCAAATAAAATGTATAACATAATAATTATTAAATGCAGATAAAAATTAAATTCTGTTTGTCTTTCCAGGTGGATGCTATAGTGACACTGGGCGGTCTGGCTGGCAGGCTTGACCAGACCATGGCATGTATTGAGACACTTCACCATGCTATGTCCATGACACAACTCCCCCTATTGATCATACAGGGGACTAGTCTGGCATACCTACTCAGACCTGTAAGTGCATTCTAAACACACAGTACTTAGCCTTCACATGTATGCATCGACAGACCACTGTGCAATGATTCTGTCTTATCTATTGTTTCACAGTTAATTTTCTAAAATGTCAGCTGGTCATTTGTTCACAGGTGTATTGAAATGCAACTAAAAAAGTGAGGTTGTAACCTCATAAACTGGCTGCTGCGTCACTTTTTCACTCACTCTTCATAAAGCTAAAGGTGGATTTATTATGGCTGTGTCTGTATTTGAAGTCTCATATAAAAGCTAGATACACAGGCAGACCCGCAGTATATTTTCACCACACTAGACTAACATGCTGCTCTCCTGCTCTAACATCCCCGTTCAGCCACCCCTCTCCCAGTCTGTGTCTTAATTTTCTGTTCTCACTCAAAAATGCTTTTTTCCTTGCTTTGCTCCCACCTTGATTGGAGTGTTGAACACTTGTTTCTTTGTTAAGTAATCACTTCAAGAACCCCCTACACCCCCCTACACACTTACACACACACACACACACACACAAACAGACTTCTCTGCTCTTTTGGTGCCCCAATTTGCTGTTGTGCATAAGAGGAAGACTCTTTTGATGCTCCCAAATTGTTTTTCGCTCAATGCCAGCCACTTTCTCATGCTCCCCGGTTGATTGAGTTCACAAGAGGGCCAGCAACTACCATCTGGGACACACACTACTCTTTTTATCCCTCCTCTTTTTTGCCTTGTGTTGTTTATTTGCAAAATCGTCAGGACAAACAACTAACAGTCACACTTCCTGATGACACCTTGTACAGTAATACGTTAAGTAAACCTTTCTCTCATGCGCTCCCTCCCTACTTCTTGTCATTATTCCAAAGGCGCGTTGTCATTTGCTGCTTCATACCTCGACACCTCCAATTAATCTTACTTCAGTGAGGGTAAATTAAGCTCGTTTGTCAACGCAGCTCCAATTCGCTTGCGACTGATGAACGTAGACGCCTGTACATGAAGGTGAACGCAACCTTCGAAAGACCCAGTGCTATTTGTTCAAGTTACATCTGTAATTGAAGTGTTTACAACTTTTGCCAAATATCCTCACCGCCCGTATTCCATGCAATCAAGGCTTTGTTACGTGCTTAGCTTCAGGATTTGGTAGCACAATCAATACGTGCAGTTCATGTTCAGTACACAGTCTAACACACACAAAAAATTTAGACAAGTGTTAAATTATCAGTTATGTCCATTTTGCAGATTTGACAAGTGGAGATTCTGTCACCTGAAAATATAGCTTTTATGGCCTTGAAAATTAAACGTCCACATTTTAGAAAACTAATGAGATATGCTTCTTCATTCCAGACTAAATCAGTGCAGGACTGTGTAACAGATATGCTCTGATTTAATCAGGATTGTGCCTGTTTGTTTTAGCTGTTGTTTCCCAGATGAGGTGTAAAAGTGTTATTATGTTATCTATGGGAAAAATGCAGAAACTTGTGTTTTCTATAGTTGCCTCAGGGCATTGCATAATTCTCATATATTTTATTAAATTCTGGTTAGGGACACTGCAAAGGCTTCAGGCTTGTTTTTTCTGTCCCTACATGACAAAAGAGATGTTTTAATCAGTTGCGGTCTCAAGGTGATGTTAAATTTACTCATTTGGAAAACGGCTGCATTGAGTTCATCTGTTATGTTATTTTTTCACATGTTGTCTGCTCTACTCGGTCTCACTCGGAGGGCCAAGCAGCGCCACATTCACTCAAGTTAGTATCCCAGCACCTGAAGATACTTGAACAAGTCTGCTCTCTGTTGTGGAACAGGAAATTCACAGTGCTTTGTCAGCCCAATTCCTGCCATAAATCATCCTATAAGTGCACACACTCTAGGTCAAATGTACAAGCTTGTTTTCCTGATGCCCTTTTGAGGAGTGAAACTTGTCAGTACACGAGCTGATTTAAATGATTAAGTGTGAGAGCTGAGGTATGTTAAGTCACAACTTCTGCTGTGCTGGAGCAAGTTAGCAATGATGTGGCATTCAAATATGAAATAAATATAGACATGAGATAAAGAACTGACCTCGGATGGTCTGCTCCACATAGAAACACCAATGACATGCACAAAAGTATCTCAACAGAAAGGACTTTTACAGACTGGTAACTGACAATAATGACCTTTAGATAATGATTTAAATTCCAAATTACTTATTGATGTAACATTCTAGGAAAACTCAACATTTGTTTATAGGGTTAGGGGTTATGCTTAATTGTGTCACTGGCTATTTTAAATCTCTCTCACTAAGTCTTATAAACTAAGATGATAAACATAAAAAAAACATTACATCTATTTCAGCATCAGTGTGTTAGCATTGTCACTATGAGCATGTTAGCATGCTGATGCTAGCATTTGGCTCAAAGCACCTCTGTGCTGAAGCACAGCCTAACAGAGCCAGTAGCTCGTGTTTTCTTTTTCCTAATTCTCTGTTATTGCTCTGCACTTAAGCCTGTTTGTATATCACACCACCTACAAACGTATTCAGTTTGACTGGTAGCATTAATAAAGTCAAAGACAGACAGCCTTTGTCTTTATTGATCCAGTTTTTAAATGCCCAGGATAGGGATCTGTCAGATCAAAACAATAATAAAAGACATAATTTGATGCCCTTGTAAAGTAGCGTGGGATCATGGGAGTTGTTGTCTTCATTGTTAAACAACCACCATCTGATGTAAGACAGTCAGACATCATTTTCAGCAATAACATATTAAAATATCATTTACATTACATTGCAGTTGCTGGCTGCCTTCCTCACTCTCTGATGTATCCTGTGCTTCACTGTAATTTCTAACAACTAGAGGAGGGGGACACGCTGTCATTGTCAGACGGCCAAATGAAACTATTACCATGAATAAAACTGTGAATTCCTCAGGGTGTGAACTTTGTTGGTAACATTTGGGATAGTGTATAGTGTGTGTGTGTGTGTGTGTGTGTGTGTGTGTGTGTGTGTGTGTGTGTGTGTGTGTGTGTGTGTGCATGTGTTCATGTGCAGGTGCACACACATTTGTTTTTCCTTCTTTCTGTTTCTCATACACTGTCTCACTCTGACACATTTACACAAAGAGACTGTGTATATGTATAGAAAATAACCTCAGGGATATTTCATGAACACCAAATGCTCCAAAGCTTAGAATTTTCACATCTCTTCTTCCCTCTGGGTCCGCAGCTCCAAAGAAAATTCTGCTTTAAACATGTCACACTTTTAAAATTTCAAACTCTTAATTGAGTGTGCCTGCCTTTGCTGTCTTTGTCTGTGTCTGTATGATCCTTTTAGATGACTGATCTAAGTTCTAGCTCCCAGAGCTTTTTTGCCTTTGTATTCATGCTTGGGTGTATGGTCGTTTGAGCACACATTCAGTGTTTATGATACATAATGATCAAATTTCAGGGATTTTTGATTTCCTTCAGATGCAGTGTGTCCTTACCAAGTACATGTGTGTATATGTATGTATGTGCTGTAATGAGATTGAGGTGTTTCTTTGTAGTTTTTTTGTACACTGTGAATGATAGAAACTTTGTTTTGACCTTTTTAAATTCCAGGATCAGGCTTTATTATAACCAGTGCATTCAGAGCAAAGTCATTATTCAGCCTGAAGAGTTTGACATTACCTTGCACCTACACTGTGTGATGCTTGCTTTTCTTTTTTCTCCAAGCTCTAGTTTCTCAAAGGCATACACCATGACATTTTGAAATGTTGTTCATGTTTATTTTTTTTGTAGATTACTTACTATAAAAATACTTCACTGTACCTTTAAAGAAACACACTTCTTCATCTGCCCCATCATTGATAGGCTGTTTTTCATGACAAATAAAATACACTATAGTATACATGGCCCATTGACTTCAAGGGAAGTATTTCTACAGTATCAGTGGCTGCACTGTGGCTAAATAGCTGGTTGTTTGTACAGTTATGGGTGTCAGGACAAAACTCTTTTGACACCTTGTGACCCACAGCAAAATAGACTTTATTTCAAAATGGCGAGTGTGGTTAGGGAAATGGGTTACAGCACTGACAAGAGCAATCATTTATTTTAATGAGCCCTGTTCCCGAGGTAGAGAAGCTCAGTTTCTCATTTGGGGCAAAAAAAAAAAGTTTGCTTTCTCTTTAATTTTTTTCTATCTCATTGTTTCCACCTGTCATCATCATAAACACACACATACACACATAAAAACTCATTGTTTTTTTTATGCATGCGCTGTGTCAGCAGGGCAGCCACAGACTGAGGGTGAACACAGGCTTGGAGGGGGACTGGTGCAGCCTCATTCCAGTAGGTGGACCCTGCCAAACTATCACCACTGGACTCAAATGGAACCTGAGTGAGTCCTCTTTTTTCATTTCAGCATTTTAATGATGCCCCACAGCCAATTAATTAGTCTCCAACTTCCCTTGTTACTAAACTTTGTTTATAGGCTTGTTTGCCAATATATAAACAACAAAAGAAAATTAAGCGTGAAAGTTCATTTTTGAACATGGAGACAAGGTAAACTATTAACTGTTTTGTCAAAAAATATATGAAATCTCAATAAAAATCATGTCCTTCCTTTAAAAAACTGACATTTCTTCATTGTGATTAAAACAACTATGTTGCAAATATCCAGAAAGAATAGACTTTTTAAACATTTTCATGTTCTTACCCGAAAACTTTTTTCTATGAGGCTTGCTTGTTCCAAGTTTTCACCCAGCTGAACAAACTTGTTACAAATTGTACGTATCAGCCTGACGAATGCCACCTGTTCACGAGGCGGTGCACATTCATGAGATTTGAGATTTGAGATGAGATCATTAGCATAAACATTTCCCCAAAAATTGTCATACAGTATCAAGTTACATCTTACACTTCATTTATGGGGAAGTTTCATTCACAAAAATGTTACCAACAAGTGAAAAGAACCACAATAACATTTACATTGTGATGAAATTATATTTTATTTTGGTTATTCTCTTTTATATTTAATTTTAAGGTTTTATGATTCTTAAGTCAAACAAGTGTTTTCTCCGGGAAGCAAACTGTAAGCACGTGTCTGGTGTGACAGGTCTGGACCACTTGTGAATTTTGTTTGTTCCTATGTAAAAAGATCCACGTTTGGGAGATAAGATAAGGAGCCTGAAGAGAAGTTTTTCAGGTCTAAAAGTGAAGGAGAGGCCATTTTTGATATTCTAGTAGAGTTTGGAAGACCTTTCTGCTGCTATGATTGTGGGAATTTAACACCAAGTGCAGAGAAAAGAACAACTCTCTTCCCTACACATAACTCTTAGCTGCCAATACTACAAACTTAAATTTGCATTCACTGTAGAAACAACTTCCACTGAGTTTTAGTACATATGCTTAATTTGTTTCAGTCAAACGAAGCTGTAGTTTTAACAGGTTTCATGTATTTAGAGACCTATACCACAATGATCTTTTTATATTCTTGAATATTGCGCGAAAATCCAATCAGACACCCGTCTGAGGACCCCTGTGGTCTTACCCCACTCTAAGCCTTATGGCCAGCTGTGTTCTTAATGAGTTGGCACAGACCAAACTGCCACTAGTACGAGGAAAACCTGGACCTTCTGTCAGTGGGGTTGGATAATGTGTCCGCTTCCTAGTGGGTGTCCACTCTCACTGTCTGCGTGTGCATGTGCGTATGGCTCCAGGAGTCTATACACTTGAATGATCATGCTCGCGTGTCCGTGCTTGTTTGAACATGTTTGAATATGTGAGTGTATGTGCATCTTCAGACCTGTTTATTAACTTTCTTTTTGTGTGTGTGTTTTTTCATCAGCTACTGTGTGTTGTATACTCAGCACACCTGTGAGATGGCCTTCTGAATGGTAATGAGAGGGACTTTATACATGAGAGTCCTATGCAGATTAGCCAGTGATAACAAGATGCCTAATTAATCACATGCATATTTAGAAGGCTGGAAGTAATGATTTCCCGTTGGGGTTGGGAGGAAGGTCTAGAATATGAAACAAAAATTAGGAATATCCTTTTTTCTAGATTTTTGCATCCTGTATGTATGAGTGTTCACATAGCAATAGTGCATCTAGTAATAACATCTGTAATTGCTTTGTGTATTTGGTACATATGTGCAGAGCTTTCATTGCAACTACCTCAGCGGCCCAAGTTCAGTCATCACAGGGTGACACAAAGACACTTTAGAAGTCCATTGAAATGATCTCCCACACTTGGGTTCAAAGCCTGCTGTGATGAAAAATATATGATCTTTCTATAAAGAAAGAGTTTTGGGCTGTCAGCCATTAAAGCCTTGCTGGCCCAAAAGGGACTTTTACTTGCACCCAGAGCTTGTTTTAACTTTTGCTTTAAAGAATAAAATTGTGCAATGATTCATAGAGTTTTGATCCAGAGCAGAGTACATTTGGGATGACTGTTCAGTTTTTGGATAAACTTTCTTTTTTTTTCTGGTTGTTGTACTCCAGTGGATTAGCTGAAAGACCCTTGGTTTAAGTTAATTAGATCATGTGTTCATTATTTTATGTTAGTTGATCAATAATTTGTATTGTTGTGAATTTAGATCAGGCAGAGCTGAGCTTGAACTTGCAGTGAAAAGATACAGTTTTTGTCTTGAATTGACCAGAAGTTCTATAATTCATACTTTCTCTGGAACAGTGTGAAGTGGTTGGTTTTAAAATAAAAATGGCAAAGCTGTGAGGTTTTCGGATGAAACAGTTCAATAAAATTCTTTTTACAATTTTGAAGATTTGCTTTCAATATCAAAATAAAAAAAAATCTGAAATGTTCATTAGATTAATCAGATTATAGTATCATATTATGTTATCATACAATGCACAAAATTACCAAAATAAATATGACAAAAAATAACACAAGACATCATGATATTGATGCTTTATGTAGTTATCTTGAGATCATCAAAAATTCAAAAATATATTATTCAAAAAGTCAAATGAATGTCAGTCACATTGAGTCAAATGGTTCAAACCAAGTGTAGAAGGTTTAACAGCACATATTACGTTCACATATTCTCCGGTGTTTATGACTTTATACTGCAGAGATTAACCATGTTATTATTCATTTAAACATAAAATTGTGGATATAACAAAACCTCAGGAAAGTACATGGTTAGACACCAGTTGGTAAAATGAGCTATTATAATTTTGCTTAATTGACCCTTTAAGACATGAGGGCCTGGCAGAGACACTTGAGTGTGAACTATACTGGAACCTTGGAGCACATGGGTCGATGCCCCATGGTACATGGAGAAAGAAGATACTGCTGGCAGCACAGTCAAGTCCTGAAGGTCATGGCAGAAGCAATCTGCTCAGAAACTTCTGCAGGCAATTTGCAAATAATAGTATTTTCCTTGAAAGAAAAGTGAGTAAGGCTTTTCATGGCATTCCCTGGAAAAAAAAAACTATAATTTAATTTTCTGCCTCTTTTCGTGTTAATTCTATATCTTAGAAAGCATGCAACAGATAAGTGCTAATGCCTTAATGGTTTAGCATACTCAAAACATGATTATTTTACCAGATTTTGATGCAGATTGTACTGTGCTGTAGCTGAGGAGCTACAGTTGTACTTACAGTAACTCTGAACTGATGAATTTATCATTGTCAAGGTAAATATATAAAACTGTTGTCATATTGATTTTTAATCTTATCACCCAGCACCAGCAGTATAGCTTGAATTCACAGGCTTTGCATAGCAAACTTGACAACCTCCAGCCTGTTGGGTAGTGAGGCAGAATAAAAAGAGGAAGAAGGGCAATCTGCAACGTCACAGAGGCAGTGGAGAAAGTGGCTGGATGGCCGTGGCTCAAGAGAGTCTTTGTTGAGACTGCTGTCTAATGAAAGGACTGCACTGCGGTAATGATACTAAAGGAGGGGAGTGTACTACTAAATAATGAAGTGACTGCAGTGGAGTAAAGGTAACAATGTAGGGGGGGAGTGTAAAAATGTTATAATGAAGTGGCTGCTATGTGCTAATAGCCAAGAAGGAGGGCAGCGTTCTGTGCATAGCGTTAATGTCATGTGCTAATGAGAGCTCTGGCTGGAGAGATGGATGGACTCTGGATGGATGGTGTGAAACTGGCATGTGTAACACTATTCTCACTCACATGCTAAGCTGTAGTAATTCACACTCTCCTTTTTCACTTTGTTCTTCTCCTTTTACCTTCCAATTTGCTCTCATCCTTTGTCACATCCTGCCATCTCTCCCCTCTCATTATTAGATACTGTGACGGCTGAGCTACTTATCATCTCCTGTATGTTACATTCATTTTCAATCAACGGTTCTAAAATCCCCCCTGCTGTCAGTAAATACTGTCATTGTGTGTGTGTGTGTGTGTGTGTGTGTGTGTATTGTGTCTATACATTCATACATATGTGTGTTATGTACAATGTAAGATTTATGTTAATATGTCACATGCACACACTCCCATTATACATCCCACTCTTCCACTTATACGTGATAAGTAGACGGGGATGTCTCTACGTTTGTGTCATCTAGCCAGGGAAAGACAGAAACACACATGAAAACACAAGCTTGACAAAGGCGCCTGCATAATTACATGCTAATACTGTATTTACTATAAATACATACACTTTATAGTCACAGCATTTCTTCTGAGGAAGTGTTTCTCTATTATTTGCATTCAGTGCATGAGGAAGTAAAGTAGTATAATTATAATTCCTCAAACTAGTTGTTGGATATAAACATCTTTATTCTGTAAAAGCCACGAGGTTGAATCTGTCTTCATATCTTCGATATATATCTTATAAGGTGTAAATTCTCAAGTGAAAGCCTGTACCTAACTTATCAAACAAAACAAAGTTAACTCAGCATAATGTCCATTTTCACACAACTTTTTTATTGAAGTTAAAATGAATATCAAGGAAGCTCAACACTTCTTGCAAATGTTTCACATTAAACGAACACACACATCATTAATAATAATATTTTATTGTATATAGAGATTAAAGTTGCCACCAGCCTACCCCCTGTAAAAAAATGAATGTAGCAGGAAATGTCTTACTAGCTAACTTGCAAGGTGACCGTTCTAATTCTGATACTCAAATCTGATAACGAACGCATAGCCCAGAGCAGTGGTTTTCTCATGTGATCAAGGACAATGCTCCGCATGATTTTGTTCATACATGTGCAACACATAAACTGGTTGGGTGAGGTGAAATGTCAAGAGGGGAGCATTAGGTAGGAAACAAAGGGAGCAGTCAACAGGGAGGGAACAGATGAAACGATGAAAAACGATTGTACTGAAATAACATATGAGAGAAAAAGACGTGGCAGGCGTCTCGTTCATTTAAGAGGACGCTGGCACACAGCAGGAAATAGAGGACTATGGAATGTGTTGGGGAGTGTGTAGGAGCTTTTAGCAGGAGTATGTGTGCACACATAGATGCACACACAGCTACATACAAACTGAGCTGCAATGTAGTCAGTTTTTTAATAAAGTATTCTTTGCCTTTCCTCTTTGTACAAGAAGTTCTTGTTCCCTGATTCCCTCATCTAATCGCCCTCGTCTGTGCTCACTTATTTTATTGTTCCAATTATTTGATATCTGATTACAGAAGACAAGATAGGTGTGTTTTTGTGTGCAGTAGAGTTAGTTTGTACAGCAGACAACCTGGAAGAGATTCATTTTCTCTATCCAGGACACTCTAGGAAGCTTGCCAGTTGGCCAAAAAACTGTTTCATCCAGTTTATTTATTTATTCTAGTTTTTCTTTCACCCAGAATCCTACTGTTTACTATCAATCTTTGTTGATACCTCTGTAAACCCTGTATTTCATACAGAAGCAAATTTGCAATATGTTTGACTAAATGCTATCTAACCTGAATTTGCAACCACGTGTAATGTATGGCACTGCTCAGCTTTGAGAGGACAGAATGATCACAGGTTTCTCAATTCAACAAAAAGTGAGGTTGTTAGAGACGTATTCCAGGACTCCTGTAACCTGGAATAAAGGAGCTGTCTTCCAGAACCATGGAGCTTGCTTTTCCAATCTCAGAGATATTTCAAAATGATTACAGAGTATAAGTTGTTCTAATAAAGTAACAGTTTGATATAAATCGCTATCTTTCTGAGAATTACATAAGAAGAATGATGGGCTTCCTCAGCTTAGCATAAAAACTAGAACCAGTAGGAACATCTTGCCCTGCACAGTATAGTATAGTTTGTCATATATATTTGTCAGTCTTGCTCTAACCTGGCATCCACAGTCTTTTAAATGAGTTTAAAATTATGCTTTCTAATGTGTTTTCAAAGAGGACATTGTAGTACAGAGTGGACAGCATTAACAGAGAGTGCAGACTTAATTAAGACAATAATAGCTTTTCTCCACCTCTCTGCTATTCAGCCTGTTTTGTGACTTGGCAACTGATGGCCCTGGCATTGTCGTGTACCATGGTAGTGTCATTTCACCAGTCGTATTGGATGTTAATAGTTTGTCAAACTCCATACTTTTATTCTTGTACTTCTGCAACCTTTTCTATAATTGATCTTTTTTTACTTAGAGCAGATAAATTTGTCTTCTCCTTCCACTTTTCCATCTACCTCTCAGTAGTTATTTGCCATTATATATACCAATGGGGAGTGAGAATATGAGAGTTTTCTTTCCACATTTTTCATTTATGTCACCTGCTGCTTTGCTGTAATGCTGTACATTCTCACCGCCAGTCTCTAGCTTTGTCTGTTCAAATTGTACTTATTTGAAATGTTCATGTTCCTCTCTTGGACCATATAATGCAGCATCCATCTGTGAAAGCTTTTCTGATGTTTATTTTTATTTTCCACCTGCATGGTATTCAGCCTTAAGATTTATAACTTAAAATGCAAATACATGAAGAGTTTGGCTTAAAGTTGACATTACCAAACCTCAAGATGAATTGTTTCAGAGAAATAGGACTTTGTTCGACTCTGTCATGCAGAATATGTACAGCACACAGCACTGTTTAGTTATGTTTAACAGATGTATGTAGGCAAATATGAAAATCCGTAAAAAGATAAAGCTTTTCAGGTCCTTTGCACTTAACCTCAGGCTGTTTTTAATGTTGTTAGTTGTATGCAATGGTGGAAGTGCAGTCCTGTACTGCTTTAGTCGGAGGTTTAACGAAGGAATGAAGATAAAATGACAATGAAAGCAGGTTCAGTAATGGTAAGCATAATTTTGTATCTCATATTTACGGTTCCAAAGTCGTACAATATGTCACACTTCCTTGCAAGCTTGAATATTACTAGCTGAAGCAACAGCAAACTCAGACTAAGACCGTTTTTTTTCTCATCTCCTTTATTGTAGAAGCTCACACTGTGTTGCTGATACCAGTGATTATGCAAAATGAGTGTGAGTTCTCTGCACTCTTGATTGGTCATGCCCGGGCACATAAACCCAGACCAAGCTCTTGTTGGCCAGGCTCTGATGCTTGATTGGTGTTGCCTGCAGTAACACTTTAAGACCCCTGCCAATTTATTTGCATTAAGTAACCCTAACCTCTACTTTCACTGCTCATTTTCTTTGCTGTCGTGCTTTCCATTGCCCTTGCTCTACCCTGCAGAAAATGAGCGGCAGTGGACCGCCCACAGCAAATAACCACTGTAACATTAATCTGACATAAAGGGATGCCATTGAGTCTCCACAGCCATGAAAGCAGGAGAGGAGTTGCCCACTGGAAACCGCTGACATTCTCAGCTCAAGCACAGCAACCTTCAGATCAAACTGTGCTTATTTGTGAATGTTCAACCACATTAATGGCTACAGTTATTTGGAGGTTGGGGTATGCTCTATATTCAGGGTTTATTTACACTGATTATAATGTTTAGCAGTGTTTGGCATTAAATCATGCAGAGCCAGAGTTATATTCAAGCCTCATACACTGATATTGCATAGTGAAGTTGGGATTCTGATGTCTTGCATTATTTTCAGTGTTGTTCATCCCGGTTTAGTCATCACAAGAACCTTTTGTTCAGTAAAAAAGAGAAAATAGTTTTATAGATTTTATGAGGGTATGTGTAAGTATATTTCCTTTCTTGATATTTTGTGAGTAAACTCACCCTTACACACATTTCCCAGTGGAAATCAGTGGCTGTTGGAAAATTTTAACATATTGCCAAACACAATGAAAAGCTATCAACACACCTAGACATTGCTGCATTCTTTCCCCTTGAAGTATCAGAAGGACCAGACACAAACACGTTAGCATGCAGAAAACCTTCTGTAAACCAATATTTGCTCCTTATCCTGGCCAAAAAGATCTTGACCACACAAATATTGTGACCGAAAGAATTTACAAGAACAATATTATCACATTTTAATAAGTTAGATAAAGTCAAATTTATCTTTAAATTTTCTTGTGTTTTATCTCGTTTTTCATAATAGTACAAAAGCGTACAAAATGAGCCATTATACTGTGTGTCAATTCACAACAGTCACGATTTAAGAGGTGATGGATTATTTCCATGCTATTATCACGTTATTAACATGGTAACAGTTTAATTTTTTACACAAGTACCGGTAAATCATGACACCTCTTAGAAACAGATTAAAGATGAAGTGTGATGAGCAGCTCATTCAAAGCATGCCAGCAAGAAGCTATATATATATTTAATCACTTAAGCTCACTGCAGTATATAAAACAACATATTTAACTATATGTTTATAAAGTGAGTTTGTGAAGCTGCCCTGTAATAATATTGACTCTTTTTAAGGTCTTAGCCCTTGATATGAATCTTTTTTCCCTGTGTGATGATGATCCAATAAGTGGCAGAGACTGGTGTCAGTGGGTGAAAAGAGCATTTCAAAACACATTTGTTGTGTTTGTTTCTGTAATGCATGTATTACATGCCATATTTTTATGTAACTATTCATTTGGATATAAATATTTTTTAAGAAATAGAATGTATTATATAAAACGTGGGATGGTTTGCAACACTTTAAGCCTGCTGTGTCAATTCAATACATTTTCAGACTTTTTATTGGTGAGTTGGACTTTTAAAATTCTCAAATATTGTTAAAGCTAGAACTTGTTAGAAGGTTTTCTCTTAGCTTAATATTTAATTCTCTCCACTATCCTTTGCTTTTATGGATATTGCTTTTGCAGAAGTGTTGCACTGCATTTACATTAGTGATATGAGGGTACTTTTGGGACAAAACTTTCCTTGGCGGTCATTAAAGGGATTTGTAAAATCCTGATACATTCATTTACAAAAGAGAAACATGCACTGATAATGGAAGTTATAAAAAAGACTAACTGGCTTTGAGAAGACAACTGAATGTTTTAAAACAAACGCATTGTACTCAGTTTAAATGGCTGATGCATTAAATCTGTTGCCTCAGGCTTCAGGTGATGTCTTAAAGGACAGATATCTTCCATAGCTTTTATTGCCCATGTATGTTTAAAGTTCACATTGACACCAGAAGACGAAGAATTCTTCTTTCGTGGTGATTTGGGATTTTTTTAAACACTTTATTGATGCCCTGAGGGGAAATTCTTTTTTCACTCAAGTTTTTACATACAGTACAGTACATAGGTCCGAAATAAAACCACACACACAAAGGGTTCACAGACATGCAGATGTATAGACATGGTGGAGTGATGTTCAACCACGTAGTTGGTGGTCTAACCTCCGGTTCCCAAGGCAAGTCCCTACGGACTGAGCTACTGCTTCCCCTATGCAAATAATATATTATTACAGTCTGACTTGCAGATATCAGTATCACAACCCATGCTATCTGTGTTCCCAAAGTTAGATAAGCCCAGAATCAGATTGCTGAGACCTGTTGCTACGTTTCTTAATAGAACTTCTAATATTTAAGGGATAACATGCGTATTTTATCTTGATTTTGATTGTGACCTATACTTAGAGGCCAGGGGTCATTACATTGTACCTGGTGAAATAAACAAGCACATAATCTAAACTCACAGAAACATCTCTCCAGTGGTTTTAAAATACAATGTGGAGCTCAGTCAAAACCATGGCGGCCACAGTTTAAATGACCAACACATGCCTCAGGCTTTATGCTTTGTCTTTGAACAGTCATTTCCCATTATGTTTCTCATTGGCTGCCATCTATTATGTTCCTGAAGAAGTAAATGGAGGTCAAGAGCTATTGTCAGCCGCTGAAATTCCTTCCAAGCATGCATTTTTGAAGACTATTAAATCACCACGAAACTTTATTCCAACAAGTAAAAAGCAAAGCCGTTATGGACGATTATAGTTATGAAGGTCAGTGAGACAATAGGTCTCCATCTGTGACTGACAGAACTACTATCCTGTGTGTGTCCAAGTGTGTATGTGTGTGTTATGTGCTGGCATGCAGAAAACCTCCTTAGTCATTTCTTTGTGACTCAGCCCTCTCCCATCTGACAGCTTAATATTAAAATGCCTTCATCCTGCAGCAACACAGCCTGAGTTATGGCTTCTGGCACGGGGTGTGTGTGTGATTGTGTGCGTTAAAACCTGCTTCGTCATGATGTTTTCGGCTTAGCGTGGATCATAATGAACAACAAATTTGAATAGCTGTCATCCACAAACCAACTCTTGCCTGCATAGCTTATGTGGGTGGGTATGAATGTATCTTTTCTTTTATATGCTTGTGTTTTGTATTAGCGGGCTTTTGCATGTGTGCATGTGCATCTTTTCCCCATTGTGCTCTTGTTTGTGTTTCACTGCGTGTCTCTTTTTATGTGTGGGTACGCAGATAAATATATGTGTGTGTTGTGAATGCGACAAAGAGTGAGAGAAACTTCTATGGTCCATGAACAATGGCTGTCAACTCACAGATGACAGACATGCTGAGGAGGTTTTCCTCCTCCTGTATGGTTCCCATTTAGCTTGATATGCAAATAAGCTGCTAGTACTTCACAACACTGTTTCCAGCTTTGTTCCTTATAACTTCAGTATCATCAGTTTATACATCCACACACTAACCAGCATCAAATGCTCATACTGTACACACATACAAGCCCTAACTGAAACATGCACACTAGGGTTGGGCAGTGACTCAATATAATAATTGATATTGTCACATGAAATTCAGTTGAGTTTGGGATTTTGTCAAAAATATCTTCCTAAATATGTATCTTAAATTTGGCTAGACTTTAGTCTGGTTGATTTGTTTTTATAACACAGGTTCTAACGTTCTTTCATTCATTGAATACTGGGGACAGCAAACATGCCGGCACTTGCTGGCATATAATGAGTATGGCAGAGCATGATTTGCAAGTATGTCATTGACATTGCTCAAGGAAAATGCATGCAACAGAAGAGCAACTGTGTGTTTGTATGTGTTGGCTTAGAGGATTCATCCCGTCACATTGTTTTAATAAAATAGGCTAAAGAACAGTCAGGGTTGTCCGACACGGTCATACTCATGATGAAAAATGTCTACACAGCCTGCATAATGAAAGCAGCACATTAGCAAAGCAGCAGCAGCAGCAGCAGCTCTAGTCCTCTGTTTGTGTCTACACAGGATGCGTTCAGGCACAGTGTTTAGTGTAGGTCACCAGTGTTTTGGCAGCAAGTGCCCAATACTTATCTCTACATTGAGATGTAAAACAGAAGAAAATAGACTTGAACTGTGAACATACGCTTGGGGTTGTATAATGTAACAATGGAATCTACTGTATAGAGAGGCAATTACAAAATGCAAATACACTGAATGGCTCTTGCTGGATCAAATATGGGCCATAAATAGTATCAAAACTTGGGTTTTATATAAAAGTATTAAGAATTCTGACTTTAAGGCTGTGTTGGAGTGATTTGATCTGAGCATATTTGAGTGTTCTTGCCCAGAAAAATGAACAGTGAATCTTGTTTTTTTTTTATCAGCATATTCACATTATGAAATATTAAGAAGCTTTGGCCCTTTTAGTAGCTGTTCTTGAGTTTCTAATCATACCTCATGATCTTCATCAGTAGATGGGCTTTGTTCAGTTGTCAGTGGTAGATGAAATTTCCTTTTTCCTCCTGAGAACTTTATAGACTTCTCATCAAGTGGTAAATCAGCATATTGCATCAGTGTTTCCTAATGCACCATTATTAATATGTATTTTCCATATTAAGGTCTTTGTTTTAAATATCAAAATGTGTTTGTTCATACGACAGCAGATCATCTATAAGCTATTCTTCCTTTCAGAAAATGTACTATATCATATCTATTATCTGATCTATCAAAAATATGTAAAACATGACACATTTCCAACTATACATCCATGTATCCACATGCATTCTCTCTCTCTATTACTCTTTCTCCAGCACCAGACATATAATGTCACACACACACTATTCTATACACAGTTTTCAAAATGTTATGAGAAAGGTAAAGGACCTTCAAATGACCCACCAGATGGGGGTTTCTTTTACTTTTTTTTTTTTCTCACAGTGCTGCACAAAGACACAAGGACATATGCAACATTTCAAGGCACCACTACCTGTGAACACACACATCAAACCATAAACTAGTGCAACATAAGACTGGCACACACACACCTGCAAATCCAACACAGGTGCAGAGTTTGATAAAAAACAAACACGTGAACATAGATGGATTTCGGCGGCAAAGTCTCTCAGAGAGCTGAAGCAATTGAGAAATCTTAATTAAAAGTAAACTTTGGGCGAGATTAGAAAGCTTGCCCTCACTGTTAATGAGAGCATGCTGTTTATGAAATGTAAGCCTTCACAAACACATCGGCATGCAAATGAGATTGCGTTTTAATGAGGACTTCACTACATGTTCCATATTTTTAGTTACACCCTGAACATGGGGATACAGATGCACAATATTTTGACAATTTAGGCATGCAGTACGAGTAGCAAGTTGTCTAATTAGCCAATACTCATTGTTGGAACATATTCAGTCATGTAGAAGTCCATTTTTTAACGTGTTAAATCACCTTTAGTGATTAATGGGCACTTTTTTAAACTGGCCCTGACCTTTGTGAGGGCAGGGCACTGTGAGGGCTATGTTGAAAATAATTAATAGACAGACTTCCTACTGGCAGAGGAGAGGAAAACACACTTTGTGAAGATGTTACTAATACATACTCTATTGACAAAAACAGCAGGGATTTTCCTTGTTTTGGAGTTTTAAGTGAGGTTTT
Source organism: Miichthys miiuy (assembly GCA_036365135.1). Taxonomy (NCBI): domain Eukaryota; kingdom Metazoa; phylum Chordata; class Actinopteri; family Sciaenidae; genus Miichthys; species Miichthys miiuy. Next base: position 13,643,471 of record CM071618.1, read on the forward strand.
GTGTTGTGATGCCTGCTTCAAGCTCTCCAAGAGCACACAACAGCCTTATTAGAACAACACACAAGGCATTTGGATCCAATCCTATAGCTGTGAAACAGTGGGGCAAAACATTTTGATATGAATTCAGTACCGATAAATCTGAAACTATGTTGGCAGGACTGCCTTTAAAGTTTTTCTTTAGCTGCTGAGATGAAGCACTGCAGCTCAAGCCTGTAGCAGTGTGTGCAGCCGGAGACTTCAGCATTCAGGAGGCATTCTAAATACTGGAGAGGATTGTTTTCAGAGGAGGGTAAAGAAATGTACTTTATCTTGTAGTCAAACAGATAGATGTGTCTGACAAACTTGGTTCAGTGAGGTCTTACCCAGTGTCCCTGCCAGAGGCAGACATCTTTACTGTAAGATCTCTCCTTTTCCTTCTGTTTCTCGAGAAGCAAACACACACCGTGACCTTCTCCTTTTCTTTTCATATCTCTTTTCTTCTTTACCTTCCTGTTTTTCTGTCCTTACTCTCACCTAGTGTTTTCTCATTCTTTCAGGGATTCAGTCTAACAAAATTAATCTATCCTCCCTTTATCTCTCTGTCTTGCTTTTCCTTTAATATCCCTTTCTACACATGTTCTCTCTCACTCTTCCCCTGCTACACCTTTCTACATAATGACACTGCCTCTCTCTGCCCTTCTACCCACCCTTCCCTCTTCTAACTCTTCTCGTTCCCTCTCATTTCCTTCCCCTCTTCTTTGCTCCCACTCACCAAGGTCCTGGAGAGGGGAAATGAAAAGTGTATGTATTCTGTGGCGGTGCAGTGTGGCAGCAGGAGGGAAAACTGCTGTTTTATGGTTTTATTTATGGATCTGTAGATTTCTGACACTGTGCACATCACACACGGGGGGCAGAGGGGGAATGACGAGCAGCCTGATGTGAACTGAACTACTGCTAGTACCCCCAGTGGAGCGGCAGAGAAGCAAGGAGGTAGAGGTGTGCACACACATACACAGTTACATTCATGTATTTTGGACCAAATATAAATTAGCCACGACCTTATGTGTAGACAAACACCCGCACGCGCACACACATATGCATGCACACACACAGTAAACTCAAGTATTCATGACAGGATATTAATTTGCACAAAGACATCCACCCTATCACTTTATCTACTCCACACATCAGGAAAAACACATGAACAATGATATATTCTGGCAATCGCCCTTGAATATCAAAATATATAATTTGCTCTCCTGTTTGTTTGCACTTTTGTCTCTCGACTGACTGATACCACATACCCAGCACAGACGAGTTTTCTTATCTGAAGGTCAACTTAAGCCAGAACAGTGTTTGCCACCTCACACTCTTAGACAAACCCAGCAGTGCCATCATAAACATTTAATGGAAGCAGCTATCATTGCACAGCAGATGGTGCTAACAGTGCTAGTGCACGCCTTGGCTCATGTCATGGCCAATAAATAGCCTTAAATATAAGGGGAATGTCAGGTAGAGAAAATGAAGGACACTGCTGTATTGCAATTACAGGCTGATGTAATAGTCACAGTGCATGATTTCTGGAATAGAGCAGCTATATTTCTCAGATCATTGATATTCAAAATCTATTTTATTGTTGTTGTAGTTACCACAACTAAAATTGGAAGTACTTGTACATTTTACATCATATCACTTGAGTTTTTCTTTTTTCATGGAACGTGATCTTCGTTCACACTCCAAAGGATTTGAATCAACTGTACAAACAAAACTCTAAGAGGCTCTAATGTAGTTTTTGCATCTGAACGGTTCAACCAACAAAAAAAAAAAGGAAAAAGTTGTTCCAAATAACAGAGAAAGTACAAATCAGGACCTTCTTGTGTTCTGTTAGAGTTAGATATAAGTCAGCTGAATGGTGTAAAGTGTGCATTAACTGAAGTCTGGGCCTCATCCATCTGCAAACTCCAGACAATCGTGAGCTTATAATTCATTAATTTCAAATCTGAAAGATCAACAGTATATTCCCCAGGATTGTTTGGTGGATTTAAGGTGAAACAAGCCTTAGATCATAGTTGGGCCTATTAAATATCTCAGTGACTTTTTTTTCTTATTACTCTCCTGTCTTATCATAAACAAGTATAAATTCTGTTTATGTATTTATGTATGTACAGCTCAGTATTGAACAAACATGATTTATAGAAAATGATTTTCACTCCCGAACTGTGAAGCGTGATGAAATTTGATAGCACGCTGATCTGAAGGAGCGGAGGATCTACCACCTGAGTGAATGAGTTCAATTTGCCTCTCGATGACGAATTGTGTTAAAACGGGGAACTGTGTGTGACGCTAAATACATTCAGATATAATGGAGGGAAGTGTTGAAGTTCCTGCGATCACCATGACTAGCCCAATGTTATTTTAAAGGTGTGACATGTCACATTTTCCAGTCAATGAATAATTACATTGATAATTACATAACTACATCACTTGTAATCATCCTTGATTACACGTGATTACAGCCTTTATAACCTGTGCAGTAAAGCGAAGTGAAACAAAGGTTCCCAGATCAGGATTAATCTTCGCAAAATACACAAACATAAATGGAAGCTTTAGATAGAGACCAGATACCTTGACTGTGGCCCCCGTTTGTGATTACAGTGCACTATTATATCACAGATAATATGACACTAATGTTTCAGTACTTTAAAATGCTTCATGCAACACCTTTTAACATGTCTTTCGAGAACCTCGAGAGGTAAAAATAGAGCAGCAACGGTCCTCTCTACCTTTCAAAAATGCTCCCTAACACCCATAATTCCCCACTCTACCTGTCCACTGCAGTGTGAGTGTCTGCGAGTCTCTACTCTCCACACCCACCCCCTCTCCTGGGTAATTTGTTGTGTAAATACGGTCTACTTACAGCTGACGGGCCCTTTCGGCTGTGGTGCTGGAAATGCAATTACAGGCAGCAAACATCTCCATTGTTATCACTGGAGGGTGCGACGCTCATTTCGGTCCCCTCTGCAACGGGGGCCGTTATTGATCGGTATCAGCTTTGAGGAGGGGATTACTAATGAAGCCATCTGAAAGCCTTTTGTGCTCAGTAAAGAGCTCGCACATGTGTGTGGGTTTGCAAGTGTGAGTGTGTGTCTGTGCATGTCTGCTCTGTGTGTATGTTTGTTAATGGACGTGTCTATGAGAGGCAGAGATAAAGTGTTTTAGTAAATGTAGGTGCCACCATGTCATCCTGTTGAGCATGACTCCTAATTTTTCCTATTGTAGTGCTCTGCTACCTCTGGTGGTGGTTTTGTTAATTACACCAGCCTTCATTATGTACCCTTAAGAACAGTCTGATTTTTGACATGCTCTCTCCTTTCTGATTGTAATATAAACACAGTGTGCTGACGTAGATATCTAATCCAATTTTATAGCTATGTAACCTTGGCAGCCTGCTGAGGAACCTAATATTTGTGGCACACTGGTGAATTGGGGCCTTTTGAAGAAGCTAGTTATAGCACAAACTCTTTAAAGCTTTTAAAGCGTTTATATTTCTCTATAACACAAAATATTCGTGGCTAAATAAGATTTGCTGAGATTTAATTGATAGTGGCCTTGCATCATAAAACTGTGCCAACTGTTATCACATTTTGATTGGTGTACAGACATATGTGACATCGCTGTTTTCTAGCCTAACCCACTTTGAACCAGTAAAAAGAGCACAGAAAAGAAGCACAAAAGCAGATTTCTATTCTAACTTTGGCAATATTGCTCATGGTCTTTAAAATTATTTTTTTATAGGAGTCAACACAGAAATTCTTGCTTTTCTTTGCATTTGCCTATTAGGACTTTTTGACCCTCCTAGATAAAGCTATCAATGTGTACGAAGTCGCTCACAGATAACACAAAACACTACAATATCTGCCTTGACTTCTCTCTACTTTTCCATCTCTTAGGTAACCCCTGGCTCTGCCCATATGAACCTGGCGGAAAGACATTACCCCGCAGAGTGTAAAGTTCACGCCAGCACTTTAACACAGTCAGTTCTCATACACCCATAGCATAGTGACTGTGCTTACTCAATTATTGAGTAGCCCAACTTCGCATACAGTTTATTTCCTCCTGTTCTGAATCACACTGGTCTAATATCATGCTTGTGTGGCAGTCTTTGAAGCAGTCTTTTTTTTTTTTTTACCGTTTGATGTGCGTGCAGGCGCCTGTGGACAAATTATTTGCTTCATCCCCTCCTGTCTTTGTTCCTTTGTGTTCATTTTACTTTTGTATGCAGTGATTGCCTCACAACTATTTTTTGCATATTCATAAAATTCTTATTTTTTTTATGCTATTTGTGTCTAGTTTCTTGTAGAGGATGTTGAAACAATGCAATTATCAGGTTTTCGTTTGGGTTAATAGTGTGCAATATACTGTATTATGCTTGAGACGTAGCGGTTTCTGAACTAGGTTGTATGATTAATTAGTCTCCTTATTTCACAAGCTACTTTGAAATTACCCATGTACAGAAAAAGCTGTATTTTACTTGGAAGACCCAGAACATATGTGTCTTAGTGCAGAGTGTTGAAAATTATTATTTAGTATTATTATTATTTACAAGCCCACAAACTGGACTAATCTAATATAATAATGGAAAAAACAAAAAATAAAAACAAATTGGTGCCTTTTCAGGTCCTTTGTCCAAGCACAATATATTCAGAAGAGCAGATGGCAATGCTAATCGCACAAATGAACATAAAATAGAGTTATTAATGGGGTGGAAATGATTGACAGGTAGAAACAAAAACCTCATCTGGCCCTACCTAGTTACAGCTGTGGTTTGTGCCACCCAAAGCACTAATCCTCCAACTCGTTTTCAAACACTGCTCATGGCCCACTGACACCAAGCAAGCAAACCAGATAATTAGATCAAGATGGGTAAAAAAAAGTAAAGTCAATGCTCAGCAGGCAGAATAAAGAGAGCTAAGATATGCTGAGAACGCTTTAGAGACTAAAAAGACATAAGCAGGCAAAAGCTTCCCAAAAAAAGCTTTCTTGAGTTAAAGCCAGAAACCACAGCACAACCTTTTCTCTAAGAAAGCAGATTTTTTTTGTTGATTTCTGCTGACCTGAAGGGTCAGAAATTCAGTTAGAAATGTTTTACTATTTAATTTGTTAGTAAGAACATAGTGACAGATAATGGTGAATGATTAATAGAAAGCCTCAGGTGTAAATCTCCTGAGGTGAGTTTGCCCTTTTCACATTAGACATGATCCAACGCTCTCAGGGTGTTTTTCATCTCAGCTTATTCAGAGCAAATGTTGTGTGAATAAATGTAACTGTTAATGGAAAAAGCGACACGCAAATTCATATTTCTGTGACTTAAGCCTGTGAAGCACGGTCAGCGCGTTGCTATTTTCCTTATTTTGCATGACTAAATTCAAAAGTTTCATGTGCTATAGTTAATTAGAGACATTAATTAGTGAAGTTGTTCAGTGGACCAGTCTGTTTATTATAAAGCACGGTTGGGGTCAAGATAATTCCTGTTGATAAATTGACTATGGCGCAAGTCTTTCCACTCACACTGGTAGACTCTGGTGCCGCGTCACGACAGAGCTTCCTGGTTTGACCACTTGATGTCAGTGTAGGCCAGGTGGGCTTTCAGGTCTCAGCGGTTCAGTTCAATCAAATCTATCTCAGCTCAATTTTTGGAAAAAAACACATTGTAAATCACTACACTTTTTTTGAACGTGTTAAAGGGAGAACATCGATAGAGCACAGAGAAACATTAAATTATGAAATAAAAGCAAATATTTCTATATAAAATGGACTTATCCAGGGGTAGACATCAACTTCATATATCTGTGATCATTATCTAGTTGAAGAGTCTGAAATCACGTCTGTGCTGAGTTCTCCTTTCCTCTTGTTAAGGCTGTCTCTTCAGTTAGTTCATCCCCCCCCTCAGTCACCACTTTTGATTAGAAAGGATGTCAAACAAAAAAAGCTTTATGCGACTTTGGTGGTCACCTTTCCTTTTAGTGGCAGCTGAAGGGCTCTCTTTGAGAGGATTTGTTAGCACTTCAGTAAACCCAAAGTGGTATTATAGCCTTTGTGAATGTGTGTGGTTTTGGCTGTGAACTCTGTTTGGCCTCAGACTGCTCTGCTACGTTCAGATTTCTTTGGTCAGACCACCTCGCCTCGGTCATACGGGGACGCAGACCACTTCAGACCACATCCACCCAACCAGGCCTTGAGACACAGCTGCATTATTAACAGTCAAACAGCAGAAAGCACAGACGTCAGTGTGCATTATAAGATAACTAGTCACATTGAACTTTTAACTCACTGAATAATTGAACTAGACTACTTAAAGTAGCCATTAAGTGAGGTCAAACAGTGGCCCCTCATTACAGCTGTATTTATGTATGTGTCTTGTCTCCTCTGTTCAGATGACCAGATCCTGCAGTTTGGGAAGCTAGTAAGCACCTCCAACACCTATGAACCAGTTCCCCCTGGAAATCCCAGGAAGCCTGTAACTGTGACAACAGACCAGCCTCTTCTCTGGAGCATGGGCATCCGCAAGAATGGGGAATGACAGAAGAAATCCCTTTTTGATCAGAACATGTAACTCCTTTTCTAAAGCATCACTGGTGTTTTTATTCACACGGCATGAAGGAAATAAGGAAAAAGATGAAAGCACTATTTCAGGTGGCCAAAAAGCTCACGTTTCTATGCTAAGTTATTTTTAGTCTTTCCTACCAGTGGCCATACTTGCCTACTGTGCAGAGTTGTATTCAAAATGAATATATGCGGTTGATATTCAAGCCTTATTCTAAACAAATATCAGGTTCACAAAAATACATTTAGGTATGGACTGACATGACAGCACATTGCAAAGAATTTACTGTCATCATATGTCCAGGATATCTACTTTGAATGTGTTCAGGTATCTGCTGTATATCACGGCCTACAGTATGTGCCTTTGACATATTTCCCATTATAACATCTCTCACATACTATACTTTACAATACAGTACATCCAATTTCAAGTACCCGTGCCTTTTGAGAGTTTAATGCTGTACTTCTGAAATCGTGAAAGGTAAAAACCAAACTGTTAACATGATGTTGTGATACAAAGGTTATGTGAATAGACAGGACAAATCAGTCTACGGCTTTCCATTGGTTTTATTTACACATTGAAATATAAATGCACAGAATGTAAAAATGCCATCCCTTCAGTCCCCGATCACACCATCCCAAAAACGCTTTGCACCATGTCTCCTGACCCCAGGTATTGAAGTATGTTTTTGCTTGACGAGGATTTAACCACCCCTAGGGAAAAAGAAAAAAAAAAGTAGTGTTAGTGATCACAGAAATCTAAAAAAGGTACATGAACAAAAATGTTTGATTAATATTCAGTTTGACGGACCAAGCAAATCAATTAATTACTGCTTAAGAAAGTCACTCCACAAAATACAAAACCACTCATAAAGAACTTTGATATGTATATTCTGTACTAGTATGATAACAGCCTTAATGAATGAATGGTATTTAAATGTTGTATCCTACTGTGCATACAAATAAAATCAAGAATAGTTCCAGTATGACTGCTCGCCGCTCTCATCTTTTGTGTAATGATAAAACTTAACTGTGCAATTAAATGATCATTACTGTATCATTGTTGCCATTAATGCCCATTAAGTACTGTGAAAGTATTTTATTTAAATGATTAGTGCATTGTTAAAAAGAATATGATCTATTAAATTTCTGTGGTTTCTGGTCATTTATGCAAGACTGAGATTGTGTGCACCGGGTTAACTAAACATAATTTGCCATTTTAGGATCATGGTTTTAATGTTTATTTACTCAAACAGGGAATTTGAATTATGAGAGTAAAGTTGTATTTAAAATAAAAGATTTTTTTTCCTGCATTTGACTTTTTTTTTTTTTTTTTTTAACCATAACTTTGCAGTGGGTGGATGGAGACAATCAAGCAGTTGATCAAAAAAAGGCTCATCAATCAGATACTCCCTTTGTCTCTATGAGGAGTCATCACTGAGACCATGGGATCAAATGTTTGGATAGACCAAGCAGGGACACAGACAACATCTAATCAATTCAAACGCCCTTCTCTTGAGCCATCTCTTCATCACTCCTCCTTAATAATTTGTCATTAACATTAGACTGTATAACACAATAAATAAGTTATGTGTTGGTGCTACTTACACAATGATGTTGTTGATGGGGATGTGAATGAGTTTGACGAAGAAACCAATGAAACCCATGATGGCAAACCCAATCGCTGTGGCCATGGCAATCTTCTGGAATTCTGAACAGACAGGAGGGGGAAAAAAGTCAATCAAATAACCCACTCAAAGATCATTTCTCATATCTTTCCATATGTTAGCCGAGCAGCTCGGGCTTGATATTGGGCAGATAGACTGAGATGAAGACGCTGCTGCTAGGAGAAAAAAAGAAGTATGAACTTACCTTTCCTGTCGGGTTTTGTGCATCTCTTTACGAGCCTTATGGAGTCTTTGACGAACTGCCGGCTGGGCTCAACAAACTGCATTACCTGGTCCATGTTTGTTCTGTGAACGGCGTGAAAAACTCTTGTTAAAGCTTTGGACTGCCATCAGTGCTGACGTTGACTTCAGCAGCCTGGACTTTTAATTACACCCCACAACGTTTCAACACGTAATACACCGTACATCTTGTCTTTTTTCCCATTAAATATTAACACGTATACTAAAAGACGTGTGTCCTAATCAGTGGAAATCATGTTTTGAAGTTAGTTCACTCATCCTTGCTAGCTAACGTTACCGTCAGAAAAGCTATGAGGTCGACGTGATGTTAGGTCAGCAGAAAATGCGATAAATAACAAATACAAGTCCAAAAAAAAGACAAACACCACATAATGAGTCACATACATTAAAGAAATACAGTGATATTTAGTAGAATGGGACTTAGCTCACCGGTTTGTGCCGTGTTAGACGAGAAGACAGTCAGCGGACTGAGGGCCACGTAGCTTTCAGGCAGACTGGTAGTGGAGAAAAGCTGACGTAGACTTTAGACGCGCATGCGTATGAACGTCTTTCTCTTTTTTTATTTGAGCTTCTATTATTGTCAACACTGCCCCCTACAGACGGGGAGGTTTTACTACAAAGACAGACTCAGCAGGGTCAAACCAACCCCATTTTACTCACGTTCTCAATTATATCCGGATTTATTTTAACTTTTTATTATTACTGTTTGCCTCCTCTTTTTCCATTTATCGCATATAATTATAGTTCTGCTGAATGTAAACAGCTACCTACCCTATCGTATTTTCTATGTCTCTGTCCTTTGTGCTTTCCAGGAACACCAGTACTCCACATAGCCAGTCCTCTCTCACATGCCACATTCCTTTAGTCTTAAATACTCCCTCATGTGATTTAGATTAAGATCCAATTTCTAAATAGAATCTTGCCATTTTCTACTTGTATTTCATTGAACTTCATTGACAAGCACCACACTTAGCGTAATACTCATATTTAGCAAAAGAGAAGCACATGTGCTGCAGTCCACTGTATTTTATATGTTGTTTTTTCATCTATTATTAGGCCCTTAATCAATTAGCTAAATCGTGACTAATACTAAACAATAATACAGTATGCTATGGGCAGCATGATTTAGTTTTTAATTTGTCACTTTAATGAAATCCAGTCATCTGTTTCAGTGGTACTGGTTAAGACTTTAAGACCCTCGTTTCTCTCATTATTAATACACTGAACGTAATCTCCTTTGACTCTCAGAGGCAAAATTCTTCCAAGTGTCACATGTTACTGCATCTGAACAGGTCAACCCAACATACTGGAAAATGTTGACATTAAGTAAATGCACTTTTAAGTCACAAACAAGCAGAACTTTACAATATGTTTGTCAAGATAACAGATTTTTACATTATGTACATGTTGTCACATTTACACACTCCCACTTTCAGAGGCTTTGCTGAAGGAACCTTAAGATTACAATCTGAATGTAAATATATTATGGTTGATAACCATAGAATCTCAGTACAGACACATCCTCCCGCAGGCAGCAGGAGCGTATCTGAAACTGCAAATTGCATAATACAAGGCGGTTCAATGAAACAGTTCAATGAAAAAATATATACAGTAATGATTTTAGACCAATGGCTCATGGTTTACTAATCAATAAATGTACACTCTGATACTTGTGTGTGCTACAAAGGCAGAACAGGACCTACTTCACATTAACATCACCTAAGTGCTTTAATTGTCAACCACAATACTGTATGTGTGCTCTGATGTACAGTATTTCATTTAAATGTTACTATCAAATGGGTTTTTGGAGGCTGTTTAGATCAAAATTGTTCACATCAATGCCGCAAACTATCATACTGCCACACTAGAACTTGTAAGAGAGACTTTCAAACACCAGATCATTTCTATCCAAAGCAAGATTATGCAAGTTAACATTTTTATAAGCTAAAATCTTCACAAGCTCACAAGATAACGTCTGCATTCAAAATACAAAACTGATAAACAAAGAATGTCCACATCAGTTCTCACAGTAAAAAGTCAGTTCAAGTATCCATAAAAACAGTTAAAAGTAGTTTGTCTGTGAATGCTAACAAACAGTTTGAAATGCGGGTAAAAAATTTGTATTTGATTTCTATATTGTATAACATAAACTAGCTCCTGATCATCATGATCCAGTGTCTTTTGGACTGTACTGTACTTGAAGTAATAAAATACATCTTTACCGCAACATTAATGCCCCTATAAAAGTATATCCTTCAGTGCACATTTAATTTGCCACTATTCACTGCCAGGTGATGCCAAGCATGCTGCAGCTGATCTCCCACAGTTTTTGTGCCAAGTCATCATCAGAGGCAGCCCTTGAGCACCTTGCAGGAGCGCAGTCACTGTGTGGAAGAGAAAATAGCCATTACAATCTGTTTGTTTGTGAGATTGTTTCATAAGAATAAAAATAATTACATATAGTATACCCTTTAGTTAGTCAGCAGCTAGTAATACGGAGCAGCATAAAGCTGGCATTATAACCAGTCTTAGGATGGCTGAAATACTGTGTGTACCTGAAGTAACTTCCACTTTGGCTGTCCAGGTGTGGCTCCACAGCACAATAGATGGTGGTCTGCGCTCCCTCCACTGTTGTCTTGGTGAAAATCCTGAAGATCTTCACTGCCACTTGGATACACTGGTGCTGGTGCCTCCACAGGTCAGACTGCACCACCCCCGGGTGCAGGGAGAACACGCTCACCCCTGTACCTGTAACACATACACAGTAACCTTACACAGTCACCTACACAGTCACCTACACACATGCTGTATATTCATGTTAACACATGCAAGTAAGACCATTCTACTAATTTATGCATTTGCTATGATTTGCATAGAATTAACATATAGTTCTGTGCAAAAAATGCTACCTTTTCAAACAGTAGCTGTATGAGTGACTGAGTGAAATGTAAATTAAAATAAAATAACCATATTAGCCAAAGTATCGGCATGTTATTTTAATTTTGTTCTTCACTTTTAATGTCTTATCTTGTGTTTGTTTCTGAGTTAAAATCATAAATAACTGAGTTTTAATAGCTCTACTCCAGATCTAGAGAATCAACCATTAGACTGGTTGCCATATTGAAGTAATTTATTTCAGTTCCTGGCCATTAAGCAAAAGAACAAAAAGACAATGAAATGAGACGAGAAAATGGCTCAATTCATAAGAAAATTTAATTCATAAGCAATTGCCATTGTTCCTCAGAGGAAAAAACAATTTAATGCAAAGTAATACTAAGTATGGACGTCTGTTCTTATGTGAAACTGAATATTGTGCTGCTCTTCTGATTCGCTGTTCTTAACAAGAGCCATAAAGGCTCTCTCCATCTAGTATAAAAAAAACATCAATCAAATCAGACCTTAAGTTAAAATTTTCAAGTTATCAAGTTAATTTTTCTTTGTTTCCTTTCTTCCATCCATGTATGCTTGTGAATACATTCCTTGACCATGTCACCTCACCTTGTAACCTTTTGGCAAGTGAACGTGCAAAGAGGACATTAGCCAGCTTGCTTTGTCCATAGGCCTTCATGGTATCGTAACTCCTCTCGCTGTTGATGTCATCCAGTTGAAGCCCGGTCCAAGTGTGGGCCACTGATGCCACAACGACAATGCGGGCGGGAGTTGAACGCTTGATGAGGTCCAACAGCAAGTAAGTCAACAGGAAGTGACCTGAGTAAAGTTATGAGAAAAACACTTGGGCTACTGCATCATGCTACCAAAAGCAATCACACCAAATATAAACTACACTACACTTTATGATCACTTCATGATTTTATGCCATGAAGAGGAGAAGCCCCTTAAGAAGACATATTTTGGTACATCTAATGAAATAGTGCAAAGAAAAAAAAGATACTGTAATTTTATTAACTTGTCATCCTGTCAAAGCTAAAAACATGAGGGCTTGTACAACCAACTCATTAAACACACCACCACGTTGTAGAACTGCACTCTGTGAGACATGTTATCCAGATTCCTAACAAGTTATAGTAAGTTATGTTTCTGATGTATAAAAATAATACTGTCTCTGTATCACTGCTCTTGGCTTGTATTGTGGCTTTGCAGTGCTGTTCGTAGAGCTCCAATGTGTGTGTCCTTTTTTCACACATCTTTTAAATGTATGCAATATTCTTTATCACCAACACTGAAGTGGTTTTACGTCTCAGATTAGTTTGCTCTCATAAGAGATGAGATCATGATATAAAGCGACCAAAGTTGTCTAATTTTTTAGTGGCATACGTCATGATGTGGGTCTTTAGTTTGTGGTGTACTTAAATCCATGTGATGCTGGAGTCACAAGCGGCTGTTTTTCATAATCAATATGCATTAGCTTTTACTGTGTTGTTGATAAGGAGGTCATAACCCTTCTCTTTCATACATAAACATCAGAGCATGAAGATGACAGCCCATTTAAATTTAATTCCAGCTTATGGACCAAACTTGGCTACCTTCACATAAAAGAACATATCATTCTTATCTTAATTGATGCTCTGCATATACAAAAGCCTTGCCTGCTAGTTCTCGCTAACATTTCGCCTGTGTTAGTCATTCATTCAGACTCATTATGAACTGTATGTATGGAAATCTTTGTGTGTTATGAGCCAGAATATTTAGGTAACACCAGGAAACTTTCTGTGATCAACAACTTACTGAACCTGTAACATCATTCCTGCTGATGTGAAACATCAGTACAACAGTATCAGTGGTACACAGACGATCCTTAAACAAACTGAAACACTCTGAAATATTTGCAAAGATTGATTTCTGTTCAGGGTACACGGTGGAACTTCCCCGAATGTTTACAGGAACTCTGTGTAGGACACTTAAAGATGTGGATTGAATATTTTTGGCTTTCTATTCTATTGTTCTCTATTTCCTGTTTTACTGATGTCAGCCTGTGACAAAAATACCACTGAGGAAAAGATTATTTGGAAGGAAGCCACGAACCAACACAGGGGCAGCTTGAAGAAAACAGCAGCTCTGGTTCTTTTTCCTGGCCATGTTGGTCAGCTTGTTAATACCACCTAATATGGCAAAACAATATTTTACTTGCTTTAATGGGAAAATATATCACTACATAATCATATTATTATTAAATCACTCAAAAATATGCCAACTGTCGATTACTAAGACTGAGCAGTCACTTCTCTTTTATTTATTGTGCCGATAAACATCACAGCCAACTAAACCACTTAACTGCATTTTATGACCGCTTGACAGATTTGTAACAAAGGACGTGAACAAAACATCTCAAATACATGTAAAGACTACAACTTCCAGTATGACTTACCCAAATGATTGACCCCTAACTGCATTTCAAACTCGTCAGCAGTCTTGGAGTAAGGACACATCATGATGCCTGCATTGTTTATCAGGATATTCACTTGCTTCTCCTCTGAAATAAACACAGCAAAACATAAGGAAGAGTTAGTGCCACAGTGATCACAGACATGTGGAGCCAAGGGTCAAACCATCAAGTGTGCGATTTCCTGAAACCATAGCTGCCCTATTTGGGAAATCCATCATTGTTTCAGGAGTGTATTGAAGCAAACTATGTGTGCAATAAGTAAAAAGATATATAATGGTTAGGTAGCTACCTTTGTTAATGAGTTCAGCAAATGCTCTGATGGACTTTGTGTCAGACAGATCCAGTTTCCTGATGACCACATTCTCATTTCCTGTGTCTTCCAAAATCTCCGTCCGTGCCTCCTCTGCCCGCTCCAAGTCCCTGCACGCCATAACAATCCGTGCTCCTGAAAAAACAAGGTCAAGGTGACAAAGGTCATAATAATGTCATGTTCTCCCCATTTCCACATTAATTTCCTCTCACAGTCTAAAGACACACAGCTCAGGTGAAGCTGAAACTTTAAATTGCCTCTAAGTTTGTTTATGTGTGCTTGCTAGGATACACTCCAGCTCCCTCATGTCCCTGAGTAAGAATGATAAAGTATAAAAAATATATATACAATGATGGATGGATGGGAACATAGAGTATTTCACTACTTCTTGTTTAATTTAAGACTTTATATTTGTGCTGCGAGTAAATTGTATACACGTCAGAAGAATTCACAGGACAAAGAAAATAAACAGCTATTATACTGTGTTGAATACAAACCTGTCAGTAACATATTAGGGCAAATGTACACACAGAAGGTTTCAATCCTTGAAAGTTTCCAAACTCCAAAAGCTTTGCTTATTTGCAGGCATAGAAAGCTACCTACATCAATTAAGGAGGAAGTACTGAAATGTCTCAGTGTGCTTCTGATCCTTTTCTAATGTTCTCTAAACCCTCATTCAGCATCTCATTTAGCCAACTGCTCCGCTCACATGAACACAAGAGCCTCTCAACTGTGTCATTCTCATTCGCCTCTGACGCAAATTACGATGCATTCTCCTTAATGAGCCCGGAAAGGGGCTTTGAGGCCACGTACACACACACACTCTCTCTGTCTCTCACTGACAGACACACACAAAAAAACATGCATGCAGACAGACAACTACCCCCACAAATAGCTGCTGTGCCCAGCAATTATGGAAGAGTAGAGCCATTAATCAGTTGGAGTGTAGCGTCTGCAAACCATCACAGTCTTTTTGTTTCTCCCCTGCTGTTCCAATGTGAGAAAGCCCAATTGTTCACTTGTGTACCAAGTTCACTCAATTAGATGAAAGAGTAAACAACCAGGAGGAATCGAAGGTTATACTGAGTCAAGTTAAAGATTATCCAACAGATCATTACACAGTGTTATGCATGCAACAATAACGTCAGTATGCAAGTAAGGGCAAAATGCAAATAATGACTTGAGTCAAACCTGATTACATTCTTTATATTTAGACTCAATGACATGCAATTATGACTCCCTCAGCACTCCCTCATCTCATTTGTCAAAGATTATCGTCTGAACATGGATGAGTAATGTTCATCAAGTGAAATGTTAAAAAAGTGAAAAGAACATTATGACAAAATGTTTAAAAAACGTTCAGATACAGTCTGGTTTTCCTGATGCCGCAAGGAACCACCTTCTGTCACGACTCCTTCCAAATCTAATCATGTCATCATCATGTTATTACATAATCTCGTTTACTGAGTAGAAATACAGTCATTTGTGGATTCTTCAGAAGCAAGGAGCACAATAATATTATGTTCCTCTGGCACTGGTCATTCTTTTTGTCCTGTCTTTCTTCACTTTTTATTTCTCATATTGTTCTGTATTTATATTTTTTCTACAAAAGAAAAATACGTTGACATTCTGTACGTAACGAGACAAAAATAAGAGTCCTCTTTTTAACAAGAGTGTGAAAACAAACAAAAGTGCGCTTTTTCAATAAGCAGAGGTAGATAAACAAATGAAGGAACTGAATTACGCATGCAGTTTTAATATTCTTCACTCTACATGTGCTTGTCTGAGTGCGTGTGTGTGTATGTGTTTGTTTGTGTGTGTGTGCACTGCTGGGTACACCCTCCCATCTCTCTTTGTTGTCTGTCTGGCTCGGGAGGGGAGCAGATCCTCACAATGCTCCCTCTGTCCCCTTGATGCCTCGTCTGTCTTTCATCACTTTTTGTTTTTCACTTGGATTGGTTCAAATGTTAAACAAGATGTTCAGTTTGGTTAACATAGCCTCAAATCTCTTATCTGTTGTGGTCCTGAAATATGTCAAAGCTATAAAATGAGGTTGGAAAAAATCCGGTTTGATATTCTCAACAAAAGCACACTGAATAAGCAAACAAAGTAGGATTAAACCTGATTCTATGGCGGGGGTCCGAGGACTGAGGCCACACTTAAAGATCAGGTTTTATAGCTCTAAACCACCAAGGCATTAGACGGGCTTAGCTCCAGGGGAAAGGGTGGAATGTGTAGAATTTCAAAGTTAGTGAAAATGAAAGGAAAAGGGGAAAACACAGGGCAGGGACACATCAACTGAGCCAGAAATAGATATAAAATCAAGTGGAGACACACAGCTGGACAGACAAGCCTGAGCAGTACCTCTTCTTGCCAGGTCCCTGGCTGTTTCTTTGCCAATACCAGTGTTGGCTCCGGTGATGATGACTGTTTTCCCATCTAACCTCTCCTCAGATGACCATCGGTTACAGCACACACTCCTGAACAGTGCACACAAGTAAAGCATGCATAAAAAGGAAAAACCCGTGAATACTTTCCTGAATACTTTACTTTCCCTTCATAAGTTTCCAGTCAGTCAGAAATGTGATCCTTTATTACATTTACCACAGAAGTGAAGCTATTTGGAAACATGGTAACAGAAAAATTAAACATGATGCATAACAATTTAACAAAAAGATTTTTGCATTTTTGTTACACTTAAGCACACGACAGTATTTACTATATTCAGTAAATAGATTGTCTGTATTTATATTCCCTCATTATGACATGAAAAACATCTCTAATTTCCTGCAAAAAAACAATCTTCAGTTCAAACTCAACGTAACACATTTTCAGGGATATTACACACCGTGCCAAATCTATTGGCACGGTGTGTAATATCCCTAACAGTCCTCGTTATTAATAGAGCCAAACACATAACTAACATTTGCCGTTTTTAACCGGTTGTGTGTATGTTGTTTCTTACCTGCAGTACATTCTTCCTCAAGAAGAACAAAATCTTCACCTCAGGAACCAGCGAGCGACTTTAACAAGAATTTACCTCGTCTGGTCCTCCCAGCACTTCATCAATGGACTGCGTGCTTGTCATCTTCTCCATCCCACCAGCGTTTTGTCATCGTAATATCAACGGCTGGGCCAATCAGGAGGGAGCTGACGCATAATTGATTCACAAGTTCACGAGGCTGGAGAACAGGCAGGCTCTCCTGCTGCCTCCTGCTGCCAGAGACACCCACATAAATAGATGCTTATAGAGCAAGCTGCAAGTACCGATTAGAATTACTAACATCAGTGAGGGTTAACTATGCTGTAATATAATCACCATGCTTTTGTCGTGATAATATTGCAACACTAGTTCCCCATGTTTTAAAAAAATAACTGCTGCAAAAATGTCCTCTGAGATGCCTTTTTGGTAGATAAACATAATAAAGTGTCCTCTATGGTGTTAACCCTAACCCCGTCTAAGCTCCTTGAATGTGTGTGTCTATATTATAGAGGTGCAGTAGTTATACCTACATAATCAAACTATTTAATCTTATCCAGGGTTTGTAACTGTTTCATCATGAATACATCAGGACTTCCTGGTGCACATGCAGCCAGTTTTTGCCTCTGAGTAGGCACTGTATTGTAACATTGCTTCCTAACCACTTGATGTCCTCCAAAGTTCGATTTTTAGCAGGTTTCCAATACCAAATCTTAGTTACGAGGATTTCCTAAATTAGACATGGACATAATCTTAATCTTCTAATCTAAATATTGAACAACTCATAACTCCGCTGTTTATGCAAGCTTGCTTGTTCTTTGAACCAAAAATAAAAAATAAAACATGAGAACAATCAGAAGTTTGAAATATCAGTGTTGCTTTTAATAGCTGCTGCTATTGTTTTCATGTCAACATTCATTTACCTTGTGTTTTGCAGACAAACTCTATTACAATATATAGATCATATGTGTATCCTATTTACCTACTTAGGCATATACATTTTGTCCATCACATGCTTTACATTTTCAGCTTCCATTAAACCAAAGCATCAGCATAATATTTGTAGTGCTCATGAATATTGTTTCATAGTATGTAGGAGAGCAAATCTAAGTCTGCAAGATTATCTCCAGCGGATGTCTAGCAGGCGGCAGCTCACAGCCCACAGCTTTAAGGCAGTGCCATCATCTTGACCTGCCCTGGAGGTCTCTGCTCTGGCACAGTCCCTGTACAGAACAGCAAGGAAAGGAAAGAAATTGGAATTATGTCTTTTGCATATGCAACATTGTAGTTGTCTTAAGTTTAAGTTGTAAAATGGCTTTATAAACACTGCTTTGTTTAACCAACCTGTATTGCTGTATTGTATGGTACGTAATTAAGGACAGGAATTTAGATCTTCTACTGTATATGGATTTCTCATGAAAAAAGTACATTATCAATTTGATCTATGGCCTATTGGAGATTGTTTTTGACATATCTTTATGTCTAGGAGCAGGTGAACCTAAATATGTTTAAAAAATGTACAGTTTCTGTCAACACTCAAAGAAACACTGACACCAGGTTGTTCATAGGTGGCTTGGTTTGACTCATTTGAACTGGCTGATGGTGAGAATTACTGCTACTACGATGACATTTCAAACTAACTTGTAGTATCCTCCCGTGAGCAGCTGGTTCTCAGGAGTGACGGTGCAGTAGATGGTGGTGTAGGCTCCCTCTGCTGGAGTCTTGGCTAGAAAATTAAAGGTCTTGAATACATCCACAAGAGGGCGCCTTAAGTGCCTTGTTAATTCAGTGTTCACCACGCCAGGATCCACAGAGTAAGTTGTCACACCTAGAACTGTGGGCAAAGGGATGCATTTAGATACAGCTCTATCTCTCAGATGGGTTTATGTGGATGCCAACTTCTCAAAATATGTTGGTTTTATATCTCATAATTTTGTTTTTGTTAAACCTGAAATGTAGAAAAACCCTGATAGCAACACATTGCATGTCAAAAAAACGGGTTAATGCAGGGAAGTAAAATAATGTAGACATGAGATTAGTTTCAGAATCCGTGGCACAGTCATTCCTAAGTTTTACGCATGCACACACTTCCTGCATAGTTTGGTAATACCTTCATACAAAAGGCCTTAATTATCTCTATATAACTTATTACATTGATAGTTAGAATGGCAAACAAGCTGTGATCAGTGGAGCAATAATTCTTCAACTGTGTTTTCTACAAACATGTTTCTCCTTGCTCAGTTTTTGCCCAGAGCAGTTGTGGTTGAGGCATGAGACTCCCACACTGGCAAGAGATGCAAATTGATTTTTTACGCACAGAAAAAAAGACAAAGAGGCACAGAAAGAGACATAAAGACAAACATACATGACGCACAATTTATGTCACAAACACACACCCTTACCCTCAGTCCTTTTGGCCAGCTCTCTGGTAAACAGAACATTAGCCAGCTTGCTCTGTGCGTAGGCCCTGACTGGGTGGTAGTCTTTTTCACCGCTCAGGTCATCAAACTGAATCTTGCCCATCGCGTGAGCTGCCGATGACACATTGATGACCCGGGATGGGGCAGAGTGCTTCAACAAGTCCAGTAACAGAAATGTCAGGAAGAAATGACCTGAAGTGAGAGTGTGAGGAAGTAGAAGGAAAGATGAGGAGCATGGAGCGAGAGAAAATAAGATACAGAAGGGGGAAAAAATGAAAATTGGGAAAAAAACAACTTTTAAATACACAAAGGCTGAAATCATCTGGTTGATATTATGTTCTGTTGGTGCATGTTAATACAGGGCCCCATAAAAAAATGCAATGCAACAATAATCAATAAAAAGCCCACAGAATTCCTTATGACCTTCCTGCCATTAACTAACCACAGGGACAATCTCCCCAAACTATATTTCCACAATATTTGAATTTCATACCCAAGTGATTGACTCCAAACTGCATCTCATATCCATCCACTGTAGTGCTGTATGGGCAAATAGCCACACCTGCATTATTGATCAGGTAGTGAAGAGTCTTCTCAGCTGGAAAACAAAATATATGTTACCTGCTTTGCAGTTTTCATGAAAAAGGTATACTGAATTCTAGAGTCTACTTGTGAGTATAAATGTGTGTGTGCCACCCACTGTTGTAGATATTTTCAGCAAACTGGCAGATCGATTTGGTGTCAGCCAGATCTAGTTGCCTGGCGACTACCTTGGCTGCCTTCACCTCCCTCATGATGTCACGAGCAGCCTGCTCTGCTTTTGCCATGTCTCTGCATGCCAAAATCACCCGTGCACCTACGGAGATTAATTCCTCTCAGTGTGACTGTGTTTGCATGTACAATCATGTTGAAATTTGAACAAGGTAAGGTGTTGCTGAGCTTACGTTTAAACATTTATCTTTGTCTCAGTGTTTATATGTCAATATCGAAACACTATGGCAGGTATTAGCTGTATTTCCAGTTCTCTTCTCTGGTTTCATGTGTTTTTATTTTATTGCTTCATATGCTCATGAGCATTATTTATTTCATTGAATTCAGCAGTTTAATACTTGAGCCACCTCATTATGTTTGTTTTTCTTGGAGCTTTAGACAGTTTCCACACAGGCATACTGAGTCACACAGCAAGAAGAATAGTACAAATAGCTTATAAATCATAATTTGACTGTCTTTAACTCTGCTTGCTTGCCTCTGCTGGCCAGGTCTTTAGCTGTCTCTTTGCCTATTCCAGCATTGGCCCCCGTTACAATAGCTGTCTTCCCTTCTAGGCGCACATCTGAAGACCACATGGGGATAAACAAAGACCTGAAGAGTGAGGTATGGTATAAATGATTAGAGACAAATATTAAAGAGGATAGATATTAAACATCTTGACACCAAACACGATGGTGAAACCCAACTTTTACTGTCAACAGAATAAAACAAGAAGCATGAAGGGAATAAATTATGTTCACGTGATATGTTTGTTTAACCTTACAGTAACAAAATTACAAGATGGGTGAGGTTTACCACCTAAGGTAAAACAGCAAATGCCAGGAACCACAGTTAAAAGTCACAAGCTTTGAACTGACTTCAAAACTTTACTTGACATTTCAATGTCTGTCTGAACTGAGCCGAAGCAACAATCTACATCTATCCATCTTACACCCAAATCAGTTGAAATTAATCTGTGAATAGAAATTGGTATACTAAAAATTCCATAGCATCACTAAAAACAGCGTAAAAGAGACAATTCTACTTTTATCTTCTTTTTTTCCTGGTGACGATATGTCGCATCAGAGGTTACTTACCTGATTGCTTGCATTTCTGAAGTTTGTGAAGTTACAATACTAATATCCCTCCTTATTTGATCACTGTCTCACGACTCAGATCCAGAGATGTGAAAGAGAGGACAACAGAGAAATGATAGAGACAGAGTGAAGAATGACGTATTTGCCCTTCAAATGATTTCTAGTGCATTTGGAAGCAAATATTAGATACAAATCCCCCCCTGTTTAAAGTCTGTCATTGTAACTAATCAGTTAGACAGCCAGGGTTCCAGGCACCGATAAACCCAAGTAACAGAGAACTATTTGTGTAAACTGACCCTGACTATTGACTCAAAAGACTCTAGCTTAAACAACAACTTGTTGGAAATCATGTAACTATCTTTTATTTTTTTCCTCTTTGTAGTCAGCACCAAAATTACTATTGCAAGTATCACTGGTGTCAAGAGAAAAATACTCCATACCATACCATTAACTAGAAAATTCCTAAAGAAATTTTGAGTGTGCCTGACTCTGGCCCCGTCACCCCCATACATTAAATAGCTGTCAGTGTGTGTGTGCGTGCTTGTGTGTTCTTGTGTCTGTTAAGAAGAGAGTTTTACAAAGTATTTTATTTTGAAGGGACTCTTATTTTGAAAGCCTTTTATTTTTTCTGTGTGTGTGTGTGTGTTGTGTCTGTCTGTATCTCTGTATCTCTCTTTCTGTGAGAGAGCAGGATAAAATGGGCGACATTCAAACTGTATTATTGACATTGTCATTGTTATTATACAGAGAGTTCAATAAAGCTAATTACAGTCAGGCTTGGGAGGGGCAAGCTTTGGTTGCCAAGCAACCAGGGAGCTCACCAATCAGAGCAGAGCAGTCAACCGCAGCGACTCCTGTGACATTTGACACTGCTGAGAGAGAGAGAAAAACAGCTGAAACTACCCCTTGAACAACAAGGCTTTTTGGCCAAACCGTAGTTCCAATCATTGAACCGGCTTCACTGTGAGCATCCTGAGTTCTTCCTGAACGTCTACATATATATTTTATGTGACTAAAGTTAAGACATGGGACTTTTAGAGTGATGGAAAGATACTGGTACCTATGCTTTCCTCCAGAAATGTCCTCTCTTTTTAACATGGGAGTAGATGGGGACAGCTTCAGCAGTGTTATCACTGTGACCCCCTCAAATTTTCCTACATTTCTATGTATAAATTATTTCTATAGAGTGAAATTTGTGGCCTCGGGAGCAGTTTACAAATTAATTTTTCAACAGTTTTTGGTCTCCCTCTCCACCCTAGCGATGATGTCACCAACTGTAACTCACGAACATTCTACCACTACACACCCATTCATTTTTTTGGCATGGTTTTTGCAGATTTTTCGGCAAACCATTTGGCGAAACGCTTAGAAAAGTCATAGCCCGTATTGCCCGGCCAAGCCGCACGTTTTGATAGTGGCGTGTGTGTGCGTGCTTGTGTGGTCTTGTGTCTGTTAATGAGAGTGTTTTACAAAGTTTTTTAGTTTGAAGGGGACTCTTATTTTGAAAGACTTTTGTCTTTTCTGTGTGTGTGTGTGTTGTGTCTGTCTGTATCTCTGTATCTCTCTTTCTGTGAGAGAGAGGATAAAATCGGCGACATTCAAACAGTATTATTGTCATTGTCATTGTCTGTGTGTGTGTTTCTGTGAGAGGGGCCAGGTGGAGCCCACCAATCAGAGCAGAGCAGTCAACCGCAGCTGCTCCTGTGACATTTGACACCGCTGAGAGAGAGAGAAAAAACGCTGAAAGTACCCCTTGACCAGGAAGGATTTCTGGCCAAACCGTATTTCCAATCATTGAACCGGCTTCACTTTTAGCATCTTGAGCTCTCCCTGAACGTCTACATATGTATTTTGTGTTGATAAAACGAAGAAATGTGACCTTTAGAGCGATTCAAAGAAACGTTACTTCTGCTTTCCTCCAGAAATTTTCCCGCCTTTTTAACATGGCAGTCTATGAGGCTGTGGATGGGTGTTGCTGGCATGTCCCACGCCAAAACTGTAAGTGTGACAGCTTCAGCAGTGTTATCACTGCGACCACCACAAATTTTCCTACGTTAATCAACTTCACTCCAATTCAGTACCACCAATTTTACACTTATTTTTGGAATACATGGTAAACAGACCTCATTTACATAGGACCACCCAGTGATGGGCAGGTCAAACTGGTCAAACTCTTTACTATAGCGTAACATTGTTTTTGGACGGTAAAAACTGCAGGGTACCAAAATGGCCTTTTGAAAAAGTGCAGGGGACATGTCTCTTGTCTCGCCTTTGAAATGCTGGACAGGAGTCTTTGGGACCTGATGAAAGAGAGACGCTGGATTCCATTAAATCCTAATCAAATTCGTCCTGTAACCCACCAGCTCATGGTAGCATTTGATGCTTTAAAGAGTATTGGTATAATACATACGGATTTAAAGCTAGACAATGTAATGCTGGTCAACCATAAGGATCAGCCATTTAAAATCAAACTCATTGACTTTGGTCTGGCCAGATGGGTGAACGACATGTCGATTGGAATGAAAGTGCAGCCTCTTTCATCTCGAGCTCCAGAGGTGATCTTAGGCCTACCTCTGACTGAAGCCATTGATATGTGGGGAGTGGGATGCATGATGGCATTCTTGTATTTTGGAGAGAGGCTTTTCCCTGGAAAATGTTTATATAATTTGATAAGAGGCATTGTGCACCTGCTGGGTCAGCTGGAAGACCACATGATGAATGCTGGAGTATAGTATTTTTTCAGCCTGAATGGCGACCCCCTTGGTCCAGAGTGGTGGCTGAGGACACCAGATGAGTTCCAGGAGGAGGCAAATATCCAACCCCAATTGCTATACTCCGTGTTTTCCAAATATAAGAATTTGGAGGTTGCAGTACAAAGATACTCACACAAAAAAAATGATACTGAGTATGAAGACAGGATGGCATTCCTAAGCCTCCTCAAGTCCACTCTTGATCTGGATCCTGAAAGGAGAGTCACTCCCAGGTAATCTTTAAAGAACCATTTTCTTTCAATGGTTCACCTGGAAAATAAGAGGGACACCAGCTCATATGCAGATGACGCACTTCAGTCCATGACTTTTTTGCGCTTGAATCATCTAGACTCAGAACCAGAGTCAGATGATATATTTATCAGTGCTCAAGGTGCCAACATTATCTGTGATGACAATTCAGGAGGAGCTGAAGACACAAATAATTCAAAACCAAACGAGCCAAGTCTTCATTTTGATGAAGGTGGCTCAGAAAACACACCATCTACTCCCGGTGTCCGTGGAGAAGATTTACCCCAAGTGGACGACAAGGAGCTACAAGTGGCCCACATCACCAACAAGCTCCAGGCGGAGAAGAACAGGAACAAGCTTCTTCAAGAGGAACTGGAACAGCTCCATATTTCATACCAACTGCTCAATGTAAGGTATGAAAATGATGTTCCCAAAATCAGAGAGCAGGCTGATGCCCTTCAGTATGCTCTCTATAAAAAGATCTTGCAAAAGGATCTTCTGCAATTTGAATATGATGAAGCCGCCATTGCACTCCAGGATGAGAGAAAGACGAACAAGAGTCTCCAAGATCAACTGGACAAGATGACTGTGTCACTTCATGAGGTCAACCTGAAATATCAAACTGATGTAATTGATGTCAGACAGCAGGCTGACAACCTTACGTCTGACCTCAAGAGGGAACTCGAGCAGAAGAAACTCCTGCAAACAATTTATGAGGAGCTGCAAGAGGCACATAAACTGAGTCAGGAGAAGTTCTCTGCTGAGCGTCATGCAGAGAAGGAGAAGAACAAGATTTTCAAGCTCAGAGATCAGCCAGAGGTATGAAACAGATGTCATCATAATGAGACAGCAGCCTGACACCCTTCAGCATGAGCTTGGTGTGGATGATAAGGAAATCAAGTCTCATGCAGACTCAGTGTCAGAGGGCAGGTGTGCCTTGAAGGCTGAGCAGGAACCCCCCCTTCAAAAGATGGCGGAGGAGATCACTATCCTGAAGGAGAAGGAGGAGATTTTTGGGAGAGAGCTGGACGAGCTGCAAACTCAGTGTTCAGATGTCACTTAACCTGAAGCTCTCCACTGAGCTCAAGGCTGAGAGAGAGGCTCCCCAAAAAATCACCATCCCTAATGCAAAGCCCCTTGAACCAACAAAAGAGGCTGAACGTCCAGAGGAAATTCCGTGCAAGCAGCAGGAGACCATCAGTCCTGCACCGGCCCTCAAACCACCGAAAGAGGCCGAAGTCACTGAAGAGAAACAGTGCGAGCAGCAGGAGACCATCAGTCCTGCACCGGCCCTCAAACCACCGAAAGAGGCCGAAGTCACTGAAGAGAAACAGTGCGGGCAGCAGGAGACCATCAGTCTTGCACCGGCCCTCAAACCACCGAAAGAGGCCGAAGTCACTGAAGAGAAACAGTGCGAGCAGCAGGAGACCATCAGTCCTGCTCCAGCCTTCGAATCCCAGAGAGGGGCTGAGGGAAATCTTCCAAATAGGAGAGCAGAACCACCTTCTGTCTGGAAGAGAGTCCGTCACTTTCTGGGGTTGAGGAAACCAAAGAGGTTGAAGAAGAAGAGGGAGGAGGAGAACTAAAACAACATCAAGTTTTGTGGGTTTTCTCCAGGTTGTCTGGTTTACCCCACATGTCCAAAGACTCAAAAAAAAATATAAATTTTATTTTAATATAAATAAAGAAGTTACTGAGGAGAAGCAGCGCAAGCAGCAGGAAACCATCAGTCCTGCACCGGCCCTCAAATCCCAGAAAGAGGCTGAGGGAAATCTTCCAAATAGGAGAGCAGAACCACCTTCTGCCTGTTACACCTCCTATGGCTCATTGTAGTTTTCTTTAACCTGGGTACATCTGTGGCAGAAGCAAGGATTGCTTGAATAAAACGCGCTAGCTGCTCATGGTAGTAAAGATATGGTAGTAATAAGATATGGTAGATCATGGTAGTAAAGCATTAGCCGCTAATGTTAGCAATTAGCATGTCTTTACTACCATGAGCAGCTAGCGTGTTAGCGCTATGGAGGAGTCATGCCTCGTGTCGTAGCCACTCGGCACTAATAAGCGCGGTGAATAGTATGTAGTGTGCTCTTTCAGGCACACTCAATAATAAGCCCGAGGAATAGTATAGAGTGTGCTCTTTCAGACACACTCAATAATAAGCCCGAGGAATAGTATAGAGTGTGCTCTTTCAGGCACACTCAATAAGCTGTTTTTCTGGGAATAGTATATAGTGCGCCTTGCAAGGCACACTCAGTTAAAAAGCTTTCTTTACATTCTTTCTAACATTAACCTTTAAGCAGCATTTTAAGGTCTGCCGGTCAATGTGAAATCACTACTTGTGAGTATTATATATATAATATGGTTTCATTTAATCCATTTAAGCAATTCATCATGTTTGCAATTTCCTCACATGTCCTGCATGCAAAGTTGTTATCTGTGAAGCAGCTAGAAACGGCATCTGCTGAATGAAAACGAACTAATCTTGTAAAAGTGTCTGTGGAGAAGAGTCACTGCAGGTGAAACTGAAAACCTGGATCCACAGGTGAGCCGACTGTAATTTCAGCAATGCACCAGTGTGGATTTTCTGGTGCTTTCCACAGGAGGGTCTCAGTTATCGTGTAGCTGTATGTAAGGCTGTTATCGTAACTTCTGATCTGGGTGACAATTGGGGCTTATTTGATCCTTGAAAGGGCTGGAGTACACATGCTGAAGAGTGAGACTCCCCTCCTTTCGTTCCTTTTATTTTGTATCAGTATGCTTTAATGAGACCACAAACTGTATCTAATGAACACAGGGCCTGCTTATTGAAAAAACAGAGCTTTGCTTTGTTTTGCATTGCTTCTTAAAGTCAGAATTTACTTGAGATTTCTTGTCTTTTTGTTATCTTATCATAAAGTTACCACTAGGGGGTGGACTGTAGCAACTTTCTACATAACTTCAGTCAAATCAAAGACTGTTTTCTCACACGTGGAAGGTTGAAAAAAAAGCTGAAATCATTTAAATCTACAGTCGGGTTCTGTGTTGGCCGGCCAGCTAGGACTCATGTAAACCATGTGAAAGCTAGTCATAACTTCCTGTTTTCACAAACAACCATAAAATAAGCTGAGACAAGATGCACACTTACACACACACACATACACACACACACACATATATAAACATACTCCTGCTGACCCAAACCAGGCCTAAATGAGTGCTGCCAGCTCCTCTCATGTGGTCTCTCTGTGACGCTAGCTGGTCTGACTGCTAGATTAGTTTCTCCTCACAGCTGCTCGCCATCCCCAGGCCTGATGAAAGGCTGACTGTCTGTCTGTCTGTCAACACAGGGACAAAGACAGAGAGGCCTTGCCACATATGTAATTAGTATTGCTTCACAAAGATTATAGATCATCTTGAGGAGATAAATGACTCGTTCATTGTAATTTGTCAATCCAAGAATAGGAAAGTTGACAGAGAGAAACCACAGAATGCAGGATAGCAGCCATCCCTGAAAGGATTAGATGCAAAACATATTTAATTTCAATCAAAATATTCTATTAGTCATTCATTGCAATTGTTTGATTGATATGTACAGAATTATTAAAAGGCTGCATACATATGGTGAAGTTGTAATTGAACAGTCCCTTTTAACCCCTATAGTGTGCGTGCTTTGCCTGTTGTTAATGGCTCCACTTAACACATTCACACCTCTGATCAAATGACAGGAAGCACAAAGAGAATTTTCATTCTTGTTGTCACAAATACACCAAGCTTCTTTTGAAATATATACAAACAATGATCACATATGCATCTTCTGAAATAATACAATCTACTTTGCAAAATTAATTAAAACTAAATATAAACAGGATGACATTTTACTTTTCTTCATTAAGGCTTGCACATTAAAACATAATGAAAAAAACAAACAAAAACAAACCAGTAATAAAATAGCTTATCAAATGCATAGCATTTTTTCTTAGACACAAACTGCACTTGTAGTGCAATAAGAAAAAAAAAAAAAAAAAAGCCTACATACAGGATAAACAAGCATCAAAACTCAATGTGTCTCTTTACTGTAAAATAGCTTTTGTTAAACCCTGCAAACCAGAAGAAAAAGGTAAATTCATTCAGTGAAATGCTTTAAATTTATAATTATTATTTTTTTACAAACTTTGATTATACCTAGCCAGATCAGTCAATTGAATTTTCTACCATAAAAATATTTAGTTACATGGCATCATTTTGTGTGAGCAAACACAATTATTTCCACATGGTGGACATTTTTTTATGTAAGGAAACTCTCAAAATCATCCAAATGTCAAATTTAGAATGGCTATAAGCTAGGAGAGTTTAACCTGGGTTATTCAATGCTGGAAGGTGGGAAATGAAAAATGTAGGAACTCCTTGGTACCATGACCCAGCTGCAATTTCCATACAAGAATAAAAACATGACGTTCTTCCAGTCTGAACTTCAGTTCCACATCCAATTCCCAACAAAATTCCCCATCATTGTCTGGAATGAAGGGAGTTTCCATTTGAAAAAGCCTTTAGCTTTTAAGTGGAAAATTAAACAAAGGCACTTTATAGATGCCTGAGGCAAGATTCACAGACCAATGTGTGAAATACATTCTATCATTTTTAATTAGAAGCCTTCCTTTCCTTGTTCTTGTACAGAAAGCTGGTATGGTAGACAATCATGTTTTTTTGCGTTGTTTTTAATTTCATTGGGAGCTAAGAAATCTGAAGTGAAGCAACCAACAGAAATGTTTAGAGGTCACTTTTCTATCATCATGTACTGACAAATAAACAGCCATTAGTCAATTTTCACTTTCCCCGTGATCGCTCCGCCATCACTTCCTGGACTGGCAGTGTCTCTTCTTGCAAGGTGCTGTGGGAAATAGAGTCCCCTTGTGATCTCAGACAGCTCTGGAAAAATGGGGCTGTCTCATTGGCCTCTTCCTGAACAGGGCTCCCAAAGGCATCGTCCTGCCCTGCCCCATCACTGCCCAGAGATGTCTGGCTGACATAGACGACAATGACATCACCACTAAAGTTCATCACCTGGCCGCTAGAGATGAAAGTGGTGTTGTGGTTCCCAGACACCTGACCTGAATGGAAAGAGAAAAAGAAGAGATTTTGAGAAGCAGAAAACGGACATGACAAATGAATCAACATGTCCCCCACCCAAGTGTAATGATACGTTATTGGGAAATTTGTATATATTTATACAGCATGGTTGTGTAAGACACTGGCTTTCAATTTCCCCTTTGCACACAGACAGATAGAGCTTCCCTATTTATGATGTAAGTGAAGAGGGGACTATATCTTGGCTAACCTCAGAAGACAAATGGACAGTGGGTGTAATGACCATGCAGGATGACCACAGAAAGGCCACCGCTACATAGACCGCCATATCATATCCTTTCTGCCTTATTTGTTTCAGTGTCCAGCACTTTTTAGCGTGAGAAAGCCAAGACTTCTGAAAACAAGCCATTTGTCAAGGGTTGAGGTTTTACAGACGTTGCTGAATAAATGCATAAAAAAATACAAAAAGAAAAATAAGTGCTGTTCAACTCTTTCTAACCTTTATTCCATCCAGTAGCATGTTTCAGTAGAAGAGAACTTTCCATAGTTTATCTTAACTTGATTTGTAAATCTACAATGTGACATCTGCCTCAAAAATCATTTATACAAACTTGTACAGATCTACTGTTGTCCATACTGTTCACATATGGATTTCAGCCAGACAGGTGAATTAGGAAATTGTGTGTTTTTGTTTTGTAATCCGTCATTTACCACATTAAGCCTCTGTTTCCTATTTTATCCAACCTCCTGTCTGACTTTCCAGCAGACAGAACTAGCCGACCCCTCCGTGACTCACATCTCATGCCTCATCTATTCACACATGTACACACACACACACACACACACACACACACACACAAATACACATAATCGCAGTAAATATAAGCAAACAGGCTCGAGCATACACTTTTTCCTCCTACACACACACATACACTAAAAAACATGCTCAGCCCTATAAAGTTGTGAAGACAAACACAATCAAACACTGACAGAAAGTGTGTCTCTGTGTTCCCCATCTGAGAGCCTTTCCCGGAATACCAGTCTAAGAGGTCTAGCTTGAAAGTATGTCATTTCACCACAACTTTGAAAACAAAGCTCTATGGAATCTGCTTGGGTTCTTCTGTTTATCCTTTCTTAATACCAAGCCGATTTTTCTGGATGCCCAACAATTGTAGCAATACAGTCCACTGACAGGAGTTTTATCTACTAAGACTACACAGACATGCAAGAAGTAAATAGACACCTTCATTCAAATTCAAATTAAAGGTGTCTATTTACTTCTTGCATGTCTGTGTAAAGTTGAACTCTTATAGAACCCCTCTCCTGTTTAATCTCAAAGAAAAACCACAATTATGCACAGTACCTGGACAGCTGCCAGGCTTTAATTCCTCATCCAGTAAATATCAGTGTCATTACTACTGGTGAGATGTCCTTGAACAAATCGTTTCAGTGGAGTCCAGTGGAGAGTGGCTAACAGATAAGACGTTGGATAATGAACATTGTTTATGTGTGAAATATGTGAGACCCAAGGTTAAAAAGAAATATTTCTGGTAGACAGGTGACACCTCTGACCCTTGTTTGGTCTTTAAATAGCATATGCGGGAAGTCCACTTAATCAGATGTCATTACTGCATGATGGGAAATGATGTTCATGTCAGGCCAGCAAGCGTGTAATTAAAGTACCCAGTCATCAGTGAGAGTTAAAAAAAAAGTTTATGTGTGTGTGTGTGTGTTTTTGTTGGGTGGGCAGGGTTGTAAAAGTATTACTTAAGCTGCGCACATCTTGCTTCAATTAAAGCTGTGGTCACTTTGCGCAACCCTATGGAACTCTGGGTAAACAGGAGCTTTGTAGATGGCATAGTTCACACTGACACACACACACACGCACACACAAACACACTCAACACTATGTTAGTGTGGTTCTGGTGGTTCACTAGCTCATCAAACCCTCACATATCTTATTCCTGCTCCCTGTGTGGTCCCCCCAAAATTCAGGATCCAACTATCAATGGTGTCTTTAATAAAACTATATTTCTTGGAAACAATCACACAAACTTCTTATTCTTATGTTGAAACCAATCCTCTGTTATAAGATGTGTTCACCTAATAATACCCCAGTTTGAGCTAACCACTGTCCCGATCATACTGTTCTGATAATACTGCTTTTATAACTAACCGTAACCACTCAGTGTTTGAGGCACATAAATATGCTTCCCGGAGAATTTTCTCTTTGGCAGTGTGTAAAGGTCTCAGTGAGAACAATACAAGTTGAACCATGTGACAGTAAAACCTTCCATTATAACCAACATATATTTCATTCTGTTATTCTTGGTGGCTAGTCCCACCTATTCTGCGGAAAGGAAACACTGTTATGAAGTGTATCAAATCATGTATGGCTACGACCCTGTGGCAATACAGTGGTGACTGCCTACACAAACAAAGAACACAGAGTCCACCTGGCAAACACAACTGTGGTCCCACAGTCTTTGTAATGAGCCATTATCCCCATAGCACAGAACCACTGCGCATTCAGTTTTCATTGACATTGTTGAGTGGTCATACCAAAAGCATCCAGGAAATATCCAACTCCCTATCACGTTTGTATTGCCCCAAGAGAGCTAAAAAATAGCTTCACTTTCTGGGAATCCACACACAGAGTTATGGAAGCTCATTTCTGCCATGGAAAGGTAATAATATAATAATAATAGGATAATACATAACATTATAAAAACAGTAATGACAGTACAAAGTGGAAAATAATGAGATGCTGAATCAGAATTATGAGTTTGACTTTCCAATTCAAAATTATGCAATAAAAAGTCTTTTTTAAATGAAAAACAAAAACTCATATTCAAAAAATGACTTCTAAGTCCACATTATTAAAAACTATGTCACGATTTTGAGATAATAAGTCAAAGTATGATTTACTAAAAGGATAAAAATCTAAATGGATAGCAAGCCAAAAATATTATCTCATAAGTTTTACTTAAAAGTCACAATTCTGACTTCCCCTTTATTATTACTTTCTAATTTTGTGTTACGATTAGTTTTATTATTTTTTGTCATTTCTATTTATTGTCTATGTTTTTCTGTCTCTGGCAGAAATGGCCTTCCATACAAATGAGTTCCTGAAGTTGTACATTTTCACCAACCTGAGGTAAGAGTTTGTTCAGCCAGCTGACTATGGAGGCTCTCAGGTGTGCACTCCAGTTCTGACTCCACAGAAGAGAGCTTGTTTCCCCTGCTATCCCCCCAGGAAAGTCCCTGGCCTTGCTCTGGACTCGAGCCCTCAGGGGACTTGTCCAGGTACAGATCTCCAACAGATGGGGAAGTCATCAAGGGGCTGACCGAGGTCATTGGGGAGGTTGTACTATTCTCTGTTGAGGTGGAGTCTGTGCTCATCAGTCTGTATAATTCCTCCTGTTTTACCAGTGACCTGTCAGTCAGGTGAGGTTTGAACTCCGATCTTGCCTGAACTTGGGACAATGGCAGGCAGAGTTCGGGAAGTGGACTGGATGGAGGGATTACAGAGGAGGTGTGGAGAAGTGGTGGAGAAAGAGAGACAAGAGATTGAACACCTGTCTCACTCTTGGACAACACCATCCTGTCTTGATTTCCATCACTCTTTTCACCACCATTGTCTGGCCTTATACTCTCACTTTTCTCCTCTTTGCTACTCTCATCTCCATCAAGCCCTCCACATGAGCAGGTTGCTGGAGTCCCGGGGCTGACAGCCTGGCTACAGTCCTCGTTCTCCCCTACTTCCAGTGGCTCGCGGACGGGAATGACACACACACAAGAACCTGCCAAAAGAGGAGACACACTCACAACCTCCTCTTCTTCTGACACCTCCTCAGGCTCTCCAGACCCTTCACTCTGATCCTCCATCGCTGTCTTCCCCTTGGTGCCTTCACCCTCTGTCAATTCCCCTGTGAGTGGCAGTGAAACTTTGATGTCAGGCACAGATGTGGGGAAGGTCTCATCAGTGGGGCTGTGGGGAGCCTGGCAGATGAGTTTGGTCGTCTCACAAGGTGTGCATTTGGGGCCTCCAGGGCATCCTCCTCCTGCTCCACTGTGATAAAGAGGGGCCAAGGTCTCCTGGAACAATAAGGCAAAGAAAGAGGCATTGTAAATAACCTACTTTGTGCACGAAGAGTAAGAAAAATTTGATTTCCCAAACCATAGACCACGTAGTACTATTAAATACAATCTAATAAGTAGATGGTACTACTTTTTGTGTATTTGCATTGCCTTTGAACTGAATTACCTGTTGTATCCTAGTCCTCTTCAGATTCTGGACGCAGGATCGCAGATTTACTAGTAAAAGACACAACATATTCTACCTTAATACTGAACAAAATTCGAGAGCAGAAATGATTTCTGATAAAGATGCTCTGCAAAGAGGCTGGTGAACATTTTTAATAATAATTTTAAGTTAAGAAAAACTAGAAATAAAATGAAGAAAAAGAAAATATTGGGGATTCCAAACATATAGAATAGTTAGTTCTGTGCAATATGCACGAATTTCATATTTAAAAGCAGGTCTGTCGTGAATGTTTACACTGTGTGACACCTTCAAATCAGTGCTAAGAACACTAATGAACTTCAAGATTAATATGACCTACCAGAGAGTAATTTCAGTTTGTCCTTGTAGCAGAAGAGGAGCAAGATGAGGAGACACAAAACGGTGATGACTGACAGCACTGAAACTATAACCCAGGAGGGTGCTGCACCTGCAAAAAAGATGAGTTCAGAGCTTGATTCTATCTGCAATATTTGCTCTAGTTAAATTCATCTTTATTTTCTATATTAGCATTAAATTGGCTTCATATGGTGACTATGGTGACTATGGTGACGTCTTACCAGATACAGGTGGTCCACACACTGCATCAGCCTGAGTGCTGCCTGGCTGTATTTCACTCCTACCCTCAGCTTTACAACTAGAAGAGAGGATGAAATCACAGACACACAGTGAAGTGAAGTATTTGTACACGTGGACATGCTCTTTTCTTTCTTTCCCTCTACCATTTTACTTGCACAATATGCCAAACTTTAATGATGGATCTGCAATGACGAAGGACAGGCAGATGGAGAGAAAAACAAAATTCTCTCTCTGTCTGTATCGTCATCATCATTACAGATCTGGCCCGCAGCGGAAGCTGTTGTCTGGCACAGCGTTTCAGGGAAGTGGTATGAGTATTACTCATAACAGCTGGCTGGTGGTGAGACGGAGGACAGCTACCCAAACTACCCATTTTCCCTTCATGACATTAAAAGATTCCAAAAACTGTGTGTGTGTGTGTGTGTGCGTGTGCATATATATACTTACTTTGTCCATTGTTTGCATTGTTCGGCACCATTCTCAGCAAAGAAGCCCTTCTTACATGCAACACAGATCTTCCTTCCATTAGTAGACTCTGCAATTATTAACATACATTATAATATACAGTATATCTAAGTGACACTCTGCTGTAACTGTGTAATTGATATAAATGAGGTGTGTTTTGTGTTAATGTATCTCACCAGGCTCCACCTCAAGTCCATATCCAGCACTGCAAGTGGGTATCGCCTCACAGTACTCACAGTTGATTGGATAGCACTGAAGGCTGGGAACGCAGCGACACGGCTCCTCCGCCACTGGGTTTTCAGGCCTCTCCATAAAACCCTTAACTGGAGGTCAAAGCAGGGAGTATTTTAGTGCAGAAGTAGGTCTAAATCATTGAAAGGAATGATAATGTGTGTTGCATCAGAAACCCCGCTCCACAGGCTGAATCTGTATCTGTGTAGTTGCTTGCACAGAGTTAGGAATTAAATGGGAAATAAATAATACGTCAAACCCTTAATCTTTTCTTAGACCGTATTAGAGGTGTTGCCTTAATCTTGTGGCAATCTTTGACGCTCTACTCTATTGTTGTACTGGAAAGCTTTATATTAAAAGGTCTTTGTTCTCCACTGTAAGTAAACAGGGGTTGACAATATATTTGGAAACAATCTTATTTTGAAACATAAAGGCAAAACCTTTTCATGATTTTGAAGTCCTTGTTCAAGATGACTGACCTGGGTCACAGAACTTCTGCTGAAGACAGCGCTGCTCGCTAGTCCAGCCAGGCTGGTATTCACCACGATTGCATTTAACACATATAGTCGGAGAATCGGTGCAGTCAGCAAACACACGCAAGCCTGATGGGGGAAAAAAGGGAGAAAGAGAGAGAGAGAGACAGAGAGAGACAGGGGAGCAAAAAGACAGATGGATTTAACAACCCATGCATAATCACAGTAACCACTAAAAACCTAATGGAAGAAGAGAAAACAAAGAGGAAATTGACAAAATTAGAGCCCTTTTCCTCTTTTAAAGAAGTGGGTCCTTTTAGTGGATCAAATGTCACAGTAAATTGGGTGTGTATGTGTGTGGTTCTGAAAACACATGTATTTCTGAGCCATTTTAAGCCAAAATGTTCCGTTTTTAAACATCCTTCCTCTTTTGATTTAGGATCTTTGTGAATGGAAATCTATTTTTATTTCATGCTGCTTCCATTGAGTAAACTAAATGCTCACACTGCTTTCTGGTGTTTTACTTCGATCCCTTTGTATGTGTGTGTGTTATTACCTGGTCCACACTTCTTGCAGCATCTGGAGTTTTTACTTAAGTAATGTGTTTCTTCACACTGGAGAGATTTGGCGACCGCATTCTAGAAAAGATCAAGACAAGACATTAGTTTTGTGTAAGTTTAGCTTTTTATATGACAACATTACATTTACAAAAATCTGTCTTATATTCCTTTACAACACATATTTTGAGAAAACAGGTAAGAAATAAACGAACAAGTTACATAAGAACTTTTTTTTAAAGATTATAGTGTCAGTTTCTTGATCAAAAACATCAATTTTCCATCAGTGCTTTACAATTTTCCCTCAGTGAGTGCCACGCTCTATGGCAATCCTTCCTTCGGTTCATCTTTGAAATCTGCACGTGATATTTTGAGATGGCGGTGAGTAATGAGAGGAAGAAGATGGTTAAAATATTTCCAAGACATGCCCAGGAATTCTTTCCACCCTCTCAGAAGCACCTGACCACAGCACTGTACACCCTCCAAACCAGCAAACTAAACCCTAATAGTACCCAGTTACGTAAGAAAACCCAGTAGAACTAGATGCAATCAACTTCACTTGGCTTGGAATTAATAAACACTTGGCTGCAGATATTCTCCTGATCCCCATTAGCGAGCTGTTAAAATGAAATTGGTTTTGGCAGGATGACCTATTGGTCATTAAGTAACACCCATTAAGTAAATGGTGAAAATAAATGGTGTGACAGCTGTTAAGCTAAATGCTCAGTCTTCTGTTCTAACTTGCTATAATGATAATGCTATGTTGTCATTAAACAAATGTTAACTATAGCAATAGCATGGATTACCAGAGGTCTTGTTGCAAGTAACATGGAGGTAAACAGTGAAACACCTGTGCATGTTTTAAACAATAAATGGGAACTCCAGTAAAAAGTTCACAAAGGTAAGCCTTGCAGACACACACACACACACACACACACAAACGCACACACTCTGTGCACACCCTCTAGCCACCCTAAATTAAGGGCTGGTTAACTCCTCGCCACAGTGCTGAATTAGAGAATCTGGCTGTTATGACAGAAACTATGCCAAAGCCACAGAGTCTATATATAAAATGTAGAAAAATACAACCTATAGGCCTGACTACACCATGACCTCAGACTAACCTTCTGCTTTTTCTCATTCAGCCCTTCTGAAAGCTCCTTTTCCCCATGAAATTATTCACTAATTCAGTCATTCATACTGTAATTTACACAGAAAGGAAATGCTGGTGCTGCAGAAGTCCAGTTGTGTAAAATGTGACAAATCCATCCTCCTGCTCTCCCCTCAGTACATTTGTCTGTCTGTCTGTTATTATACTCATCAACAACGGCTGTCTTTTCTTTCCCATTGTGCATCTTTCTGACTGTAATTCAGAACAGAAATTTGAATGTTTTAGTTTCCTGTACTGATTCTAAAAACAAAACAATTCTTGAGAAACCACTGAATTCTTGTTTTTCTTGGCAAAAGATTAAAAATACACACAATATCAGCTGAAATAAAACATAATAGGATTAACTCTGATGTTGTCCCTCCTCCTCTCCTTCGTTGTTATTTCACACATTTTTCTCACACCTCTACGTTAAACTCTGTTAAGTCTCAGTGTCTGTCTGTCCAGCCTCAGGCTACAGCAACGCAACATGAACACTGGCAAGCGTTTAATTACCTCCACCCAGCGTCTCACACATCAGCCAGTCTTTGTTTTATAATCTAACCAGAGGGATAATGATGCACAGCTCTCATAGCTCGGACCGCAACACTAATGAGTACCATGTGCTGCAGCAGACATAAGTGACAGAAGTAGGAAAGGTTCTCATGCTAAGAAGTTCATGTCTTTGTGTAAAAACTTTGAGTTAGATGTGGAGACACAGTTGCAAAGCCAGCGGTGGTTAATCCGGACAACTGGACCAGAGTGCACAGGAAGCCAAAAGAATGCTGGGAATTGTATTTTCGTTACCGCCACATCTAAACATTGGGTCTCAATTATGCGAGGCCGTATGTTTTGACTCACTAAATATATATGTAAGAGGAAAAGAGCTGATCCACCCTATATGATTATAGGTTATCATAACGGTCAAGATAGAACATCCAACCTCAAAACTAATTTTATCTGCTGTATGGATCGTGTGTGAGTCTAAGAAAAGGAGACGGAAAGGTGGAAACAGATGCATGGATTTATGGATGAATGGAGAAAACAGACAAAGGGGTCATTAAGTGTCCTGTTGCTCCCGTAATATTCAGTAACTGCCCTTTTCGCTGAAATCACTGTTTGCAAGAGGATTTGTTTATATTTTTAAAACCCTTCATCAGTTGTGTGATCCTATCAAACAGGAGTGTGACGCTGAGTGCATTCCATTTGCTGTCAGAAAACCAGAGAATTTGCATAACGGCCGCAGCAGCCATTGGCAGCGAGCCAAGAGGAGCACAGTGTAACTTTTAGGCCTTTACAGGTTTCAGCAACCCACGATAAGGTGCTGTAAAAGGATAATGCAACACAACTGAATGCTTGTACAATGTTCACACGTGTGATTAATTATTTGAAAGCCATAAAGAACAAATCCTTTGAAGCACCATCTGCACAAATCAGAGTATTTACTGTATCTCATACTCCTGATTGTACTTTAATCATATGAGCATCTAAAAGGCTTACCGGATTTTTACTTGAGTAGTAAATAAACATAGTTTGCATTTGTTTGACACATTCCATTGTCTTATCTTAAATACTGGTTGTGATTTTCTTGCTACCCAGTCAGTAAAAAACATGTATCAAATAACAGGCACTGTTTTCCCTGGGAAGAATTGCAGAAAGAAAAGTGGAAAGAAAGCTTGGAAATCAACAAAAACATTGATGGCTGACGAAAAATGTGTAAGCTACAGAAACTCAACTTAATGACCAGACGCAAAAGGTTCCCAGAAAAGAAGTCCAGAGACAACTGTTGACTGTGCCAATTGTTTTTAATTGAACTATAAAGAGCTTAATCCAGATGTGTTAGAGACATTCTCAAGGTCTTAAAACAATTAT
Source organism: Miichthys miiuy (assembly GCA_036365135.1). NCBI lineage: Eukaryota > Metazoa > Chordata > Actinopteri > Sciaenidae > Miichthys > Miichthys miiuy. The sequence goes on from CM071618.1 coordinate 13,682,572, forward strand.
AATTTCTTCCCCACACAAAGCTCCATTGTCATACAAGACTGCATGCTTAATCTATGAACTCAATAGTTGTTATTTGCGTAGTTAAATCAAGTTTGGATCTGCAGGCCTGAAGCAATGGACTGTTATTGCTCAAACCGTGGTAGACATAACACTGATTACTGACGTGACAGTGGATATATGGTTGGATGGATGGATGGGTGGATGGGTGGGATGAAAAAGGTTAAAGTGAAAGATCTAGTGAGAGATTGCTGCTGGACGGTTGTACGGCGGCCATCTGACGATGGTCAGATGCATGAATAGAGAAGCTGACCAATAAAAAGCACAGGAGCAATGTGGGTAGGCAAGTAAATGAATCCCTCAAAGCTCAGCTTATTCATGATATATTGACTATTATGCTTTCGACATCTTGAAGTAATCTTGTATTGCTCAATGTCACACAGACAGTTTGAAATGAATTTGGAATGGATTGGATGAAGTGGTTGAAAACCAAGAAAATGAAGGGGAATTCTTTTGGGATACTGTGAGTCAGTAATGGCAAGACCACGGTGAGAACAAACCAAAGCCAAAGGTTTGCAGTGTCACCTTATAACGTACATGAAATGTACTCCTTCCCTTCCACATAGTGGAATTTGCTCACTCTTCTTACCACTACTTGAACAAATGTGACTTGCATTTGACAGGGAAAAAACATCTTTCCTTTGTGTCATTATCGGTCTTGATCTCATGGCCTTGATGCAGTGCCCTCCCTAAGCATTGTCTCTTGCACACATTTTTGGAGAAGTAGAGAGGAAAAACAGGAGAGAAAGAGCGTCTGTTCCAGTCAGTCATAACGATGCTGACTTACGGTAATACAGGCAAACAGGCAGTGATAGATCACTGGTGCCCAGCAGTCCCACCACTACAACCACAGCTTATAAACTACTCCACCTGGACAGAGTTAGCTCCCTTGGATTAAACAACAGCATGGACAACATCTCACGGGCCATTCACTTTTTTCCTTCAATTAAACTGTGGCAGAGTGAGACAACATAATGGCAATTATTTCATCAGTGCCTTTGAGGTATGGCTGATGAACATCCAGATACACCGAAAACAAGATAATTATCATAAAGTAATGCTATGTGATGTAATTAGCTGCATATCACATTATGGTAGTGATAGTGAAACACAACACAATCACATTTTTAATTTTAGTATGGATTCCTGTGGGACCCTATGCTCCTCCCCTCTGGCGGAGATAACAAGGGCCCCGATGAGCCATTTGGCCCGCGCCGGTCCCCTCTGGACCGGGAGAGAATGCTTGGTGAGGGGAGAAGAGCATCCAACTGCCAGCAGCGTTCTTGCGGTCAGCACAGGGGAGGTGGACTTGACCCAAACACAACTGTTTCCAGTCAGTGTCCCGGGCGTAAAAATTGAACCCCCTCCCTTCCCTTTCCCCACTGACCCGTTCATACAAATCATCCGAGGTGATGACACATATTCTGGTTTACTGTTACATATCCTCATGTCCATCTACTCATGATAAATAAACCACCATGACTCTCAGTTTTGAATTGCCACTCATTCCAATAAAACTTGACAGCTTCCAAAAAAATAGTGCAAAGGAGACAGAGCATAAAAAGTAATTACCAACTCTTTTGACAGTTTAACACACTCCTTAATTTTGTTATCGGGGAATTAAAAAAAAAACTTCTTTTCAACACCAGATGAGCGTCTTTTACCTGTGCGTAAAAGGTGACGAGGACGCACGTTATCCAGCCTCGGACTATCCAACTTGTAGAAAAATGCAATCTCATCTCTGCTGGTTGATGAAGACTACTTCTGCGAGAAACTTTTCTCTCTCAGCCAAGCCGACGACACTGAACGCCAAGATCCGATTCGCAATCACTTATTTTTCTGTGCGTAAATGTGGCGGATCCTCCACACCGTCTCACAGGGCATACTTGCGCCTTCATTCCCGGCTGGGCAGCTGCAGTTCCCACCTCTCTTCTCCTCTCATCTTCCTGTTGCTTTCACCCACGCGTTGTGGAGGAAGCTGCATGCAACAGCTTGTAAAAAACTGACTGAGTAACTGGAGGGAGGGAGGGAACTTCTCCACGTTGTCATGTGTGAAGAAAAAAGTTCATCCCCTTTCTTTTCTTTCCTGCTGGCCCTAAGCACTCATCTCTCTCTCTCTCTCTCTCTCTCTCTCTCTCTCTCTATGAGTGTGTATGTGACAGAGCAAGTGTGCCTGTGAGTGATGTAAGATTATCACAGTAACCTGAACCTTCACACACTGGAATTACAAGTGCACTGTCACAACACGTTTCTGTTAAAAAAAAAACAACAACTTTAATGCTTAGCTGCCCAACAGCCTGCACAATTTATTTTGACAGAGTCTGTGGCACTTTTGTGTGATTAGCCAAATAAGTTGAGTCATGACCTCATGCCAGAGATGGATGGAGATACCACCCTCCCCACATTGGGCTCAAAGTATGTGGTCACTTTTCATAGATTTCATAGATCTCTTCCTGCATTTGCATGAAAGTGAGTGGGCGGTTACAGCATAGTTCCTGGATCGTGGGTCCTGGAACTGCCATGACCATCTCCCACAGTCCACATTAGTATACTACAGTCATTTATTTTACAGGTTTAGTGACTGCCTCCAGGAAATAGCCGTTCTCAGCTCCCACAGCAGAAATTTCACTCTGAATTTGCATGGCAGACCTAACCCAGCCTACATTGGCAAGTCATGAGAGGAAAGGTTTGAGAGAGTGGATAAAATGTTCTTTTCAAGGTGACAGTTATGCAAATATTAAATTGCACATGCGGGTTCTGAATGGATAAAACAGGGCTGATCCGCACGAGATAGGAGTGGTGAAGGAGGGGGGAAAAAAGAGCTGGAAAACAAAGGAATCTTCATGGCATGATGAGAGCAAGCGTCATGAAACTGGAGGGGAAGAGACAAATTTGTGTTAATGTGCACTCATTACTTGTTACATACTAATGTTAAAGCTGTTTGCATAGAAATAAATCACAAATTATCCAGCATATCCATAAATTATGACTAAAATAAACAGTTCAATGAGGGAGAAAAAGGAAGAATAATGAGGGCTCTAAGCTAAACCAGTGGAGGTAATAGGCTCTGTCCTCCCTCTACCCCTATTCCCGTAAAAACATGCTGAGAGAAGCTGTTTTGTGGTAGGGCCTCTGCAGCTTGCACAGTAGCAATTAAGAGCCAGATTGGCCTCTTTTAGTGATCAGAAACCTCAGCCTGACTCTGAACGCGCACCAAATATTCACGCTGAGGTTAGGCCTTAACAACAAAACTGAACTAGAAACACAGAGAAGTCTCTCTTAGGCCCCACTTCAAACATAGAAGTTACAATGAGCTTGTTTTGATGTATAAAAATGTAAATGCAGTGCAGGCAGACACCATGCTGGTTTACAAGCATCGCACTTAAAGTGACCTGGGTCAGAGCATAGACTGTGTTGCTCTGTTAAGCATGTGGGTTGTGTCGCTGAGCATCAGTTAAAACTAGTCAGAGTTCATGAAGTAAGCCCATTCCAGACATGGTTTCCATTAATGTAACACAGAATGAAAGCAGCCACAGCTTGTTATGGTACCATGATTTTGGAGGAAGCTTCAGGGGTTTAGCTGGTCTCCCTTAAATGCACTGAAAGGTTGGCAGGGCTAAAAAAACACATGCACATGGCAGTCACATTCACATAGAACTGATCAGAATAACAACATTAAGGCTTAGCCACCATGTTCCGGTGGTTTTAGGGTTGGATCTGCGTTGCTCCTGCTTACTTTGAAAGCAGATGTGATCCGTGAGTCACCAGTGTTAGTTAGAGCTGTGTGCTGGTGCCATTTCTGCACAAACGGAAATGGCAGGAGAATTTTCATGAACAAACACAGATACACAGGAATACAGGTTCACACCAGATACGCCTGCAGATACACATATTTGCATGGTGATACAAAATCTACGCTGAAAAACCAAGCAGAATGTCCTCTTGACACACAAAGAACAAAAACTATTCACTATGGATGCAAATCACATATCAGGCATCCGCGCTTCTGCACACGTCTACAGACACAGATTGGGATACACAGGCACACCCACACAGGAAAGTGAGAGAAGAGAGAAAACACACACACACAATACTGCCATGCCCCCCTATGTTCCACTTCTGTCTTGTATCAATTATTTGTCCACCTGACAAGTTATCAGTGATGATGGTTGATTATTAGCCTCAATATGCAAATCAATGGGTGTTCACTCATGTAATGTTCAACCAGTAAATGTGCGCAGCTTTATGGACAAGTCTGACTCATTTCTACTTTTAACACAAATAAAAGTATTACAGGTCAATCAGAACTGTGCAAAACCGGTTTGTTACTGACTGTTATGGCAAATGTTTTCTGCCACTTTTCTTGTCACAAAGATGGATTGTGCTTTAATTCCCCTGCTAAATTCTTGCCCTGAAATGATAAAGATATAGTTATTTGGGTTAGGTTGTTAGGAATGTCCCTTAAGATGGACTTTGGTTTGCTGTGCTAGACACACAATGGATCACATCAAAGGGGTGGGCGGGAGTGGCGGGGACAGCAGGAGTGTGTTTGTCTGTGAAATAACTTTGTTTTACAGCCTTCAACACCTGTCGACCCATTGAGCCCTAATCAAAACTTGGGATTTTCCTTCATCACGTACACCAAGAAGTCTACAAGCATGCAGTCAACGAGGCCTCCAGAGGTACATCTAAGTACACAACTGATCTCCATCTTTTATTATACCATGACACCAATTTCCAATATTCACAATGAGTACCATTCTCTTCAGTTCAGTGTATGATACAGTTATTTACTGTTTCTCTTAGAGCATATTGAAAAAGAACAACAAAAAATAGAACCAAATACCCACTTTAGAAAAAAAGTACAATTATCAGAGACACTGCAACACAGAGATGCAACGGACAGAGAGGGAATAATTATGACCAGTGTTCTCTTCAACTACACATTTTCAAAACAGATAAACAAAAAAGAAATCCATTAACAGTAGTGATAATGTTCATTATGTATAAGACTCTGAATTAAAACAAATATATATATATATATATATATAAAGAACAAAATAGTAAAGTGAAGTGCAAATTTCTTTGGAAGTTGGAATAAGGTGTGTTTTTTTCCTTCATTAAGACATAAATAAGTTATAAAATAGAAGCTATCAAAACAAAAACCAGAGCCAGACTCTGAAGAAATAAAGGCAAGACAATTCTTTTTCATAACTTCAAGTAGGCGATACTTCTGAGCCGTACAGATAGACTGTACAAGGCATCTTTAACGGACTCAGAGCCATTTTCTTGTCTTTCGGGACAATTATTCAAGAACAAATGCAACTTAATGCATCTGTCCATCTCGCAATTCTTTCCTCCAAAATGGCATTTAAAAATCTAAATAAAATCCAGCAGGCCGTGCTCAGTTTTGTTTCATAGAGAGGTGTGAAGCTCTTCTGATACAAGAAGTACTGCACTGAAATGAAATGAAATTCTGTGATACTTTCGAGTCCAGAAATGTCCGGGAGTCCCTTGTTATCATTTTGGGTGAATCAATATTGTTCAATTTCTCCCCTCTCTCTGAAATGACAATGTTAACAACACTGATTTATATAAGGAAATCCCTAGTCGTCGGTAACGCTTCTGTCATGATTAAGGAGAAGAAAAATGAGCAGAGGGGAAAACCTCAGCTTTCACTGAAAAAAACATTGTTGTTCACCTTTAAAGTGCATGGAGTCCCGCTGCACTGGAGATTTGATATCAACAACTTTCAGCAAATCTTCACTTCTTGAAATTGATAATACACTTGATTTTCTTCTACTTTAGGCTGAACCAATGCTTTTTACAGTAAAATGAAATGCTCCCAAAGACAGCAGGGCGACCCGTCAGTTAGTTGCATCAGTCAGTTTTGTAATCATTTCTTTCTCTGGAAGACGTTGGCCAACATGGCGCCGGAGGTGGTTAGCTGGCCCATCTTGCTCAGGAACTTAGTCTTGGCATCCTCACCCACCAAACTGGAGGCGATGGACATGGAGCTGCAGAAAAAAAGGTGTAAAAGTTTGATTAAGCAACAAGGTTTAGCTCTGATTTATTAAAAAATAAGGACTGAAAGACAGACAGAAAATGTGCAAGAAAAAAAACACAATCCTCCTCTACCTGTTATGCTTAGGTCAGCCTTTACTAGAGGGAAAATGCTGTTTGCCAATATAGCCCCTCCTGATTTTTACAGTCTAACGGCTCAATAAGTTCCTCTTTTGAGTTAGCTGGGATTTATACTCATACAATTCATACAGCGGAGCAGTTAGTCACTCTGCCAAGCTTCCGCACTGCCGCACAGGAGGGCAAACATCATATCTTGACAAAAACACCAACTGAACTCATCAGATATCAGGAAACTTAGACTCCGTTGACTGATGGCTCATTGTTTGTGGCATAAAAGCCACAACTTTCCTGCAAACTGGTTAAGCTTAGGCTTTTTACTTTGACAGGAAACCAAATCACTTCATAATCCTCTCTGAAGCAATAGGCATAAACACGTGAAATTTAATACACTTAAGTATGAAAACTTTAACATCAGACTCAATGATGCATGGCTACAAATAATTATAGCAATGTTATGTGATGCCTCTTCAAAAAGTCTTTCTGACAGTCTGCTCACTAAGCTGTGACAGCCAAAGAAAATCAGGGTTTCCAGAATATTTCATACCGGGGAGTAAATAATAGATGAAATGGGGGGAAAAAAGAAAATCTACATTCTACAAGGTCAAAACTCCTTAAAAGATACATGCTGCGAAAATAAAGATCTAAGTTATCAGTTATAGTAAGAGAAGTTGAAGAAAGACTCGACAGGCATAAATCAAAGAGGAACAAAAATCTCGGCACCAACACAAAGATTTTAACCTCAGCATTTAACTGAGTGTTCTGGAGGAGGAACACACCCAAAAGCGTATGTGCACATAGAGAAGAAGACATACACACTTCTTACATCCACATAAACACACTTCTCCTTTTAATGAGCCCCAAACACATGTTAACAAGATGGGAGAAACATTTTTTAAAAGACACCCACAGTATGGCCGGTGTCCCAGCTCTCTGAGCGTTACCAAAACAACTCCTCTCATTTTTCTGCTCTTTTCTTTCTGTGAAGATACCCACATAATGATTGTGGTTCCAACACTCTTACATGTTCTCTTCTACCCACAGGGGAATAAACCCACAATACAGGCCCAGTCCCAATGCTGTTAAGTGACCCCTCTCTTCACAGTAGGATTGCTTCTCCCTCCAAAATCTCCTTAACTGACACTTTAAAAGCCATTGCTTGTTGCTGTCACAGCCTCTCGTGCAACAGAAACTAATATTTTGACAAATGATTTGAGAAAAAGTGTTGGTGTAAATGAGACTGTTTGTTTATTCTCACCCTTGTGCATCAGCCATTCCTCTGTTTTCCACCTTGATTTCGCACTCTTTGATCATAGAGCTCAGAATAACCTGCGGAGAATATGAGAGGCACAGATAAAGATGGAATGTTGCCTTTTAGAAAACTGAATCATGATTTACTTAAAAATGCAACCTACTGGATAAAACATAGAAAACAGGCGGTGTTGGTCTAATTCTGTCCCAATGTGATGATAGAATTTGCACGTATTTGTATGTTTTAATGCATAAAAGTTCCAGTTATATTTATATTTATATATTATATTCCAGGAAAATAATTCAAGTCTTCTGGTATGTAGGCTTTACAGACAGAGTGGAGAGGAAAAGAGTCAGCTGATCATTAGTCACCTTGGGAAAATGCTCACATGAAAATGGATCGCGTGTGATTTGGAGACACAAATAAATATGGTAGAAGGTGTGTGTGTGTATGAGTGTATATGAGAAAGAGGTGAAGTGTCAGACTGTCTATCTTTACCAATCTTGTGCGAGATAGGGAATAACAAATAGAAAGAGGGAGGCAGTCTGGCCCATCAGTGCGTAGTCAGAATGTGGTCGAGATACTATATGCAGGCGTATTACAGTCAGTGTTTAAGTGAATGAACTTCCCGCCTCCCTTCCTTCCTTCTTGAGTGCAGCAGTGTGTCTGTTTGTCTGCTGACCTCGTGCTCAGGGGAGAGTTGCTCCATGTCAGCGCGGAGACACCTGAGGCCAGGCAGGAAGTGGTTAACCATCACTTCCTCAGAAATAACTGCACAGAAAGTTAAGGACTGAAATGAAAAGAGGTAACATGCCAGTTGATCCATAGCATGTAGCAACACCATGAATGAGTGTATTACCATTCACACAGCTGGAATCACAAAGCTAACTTTTCATTATCTGGGTTCAGAAAGCCAAATTTGGGTGTTCATTTTAAAATGGAATAATTCAGGAATGAAAATAATGGAAAAGGGACAGCATAAACAATTTCACAATGCTAACTTTATAACATAAAAAAGCTAAACTGCTGGAAGGCAATGTAAGAAACAAATGTTCAAATATTTTTAGTACAAACAAGAAAACCCTTTATAGAGATATAATGCCTTGTCTAACCGGACTGTCTTGTTTTTCTAACTACATGTATAGACAGAGAGACTAAAAAGCTGGCGTTTAAGGCCAAGCAGTTACAAATACTATTTGGATAGTGCTTCCAGGCATTACCAGAAGGGTGGAGTTTACTTCAGGATAATTAAAAAAAAAAATCTGTCAGTGACTAAAACATTGCTTTTTAAATATTTTTCTTTCATTGTACAAACATTCTACAAATAACTGTGTTGCTGTATGGCACCAAAGCAGCTTGACACAAACTTAAATGCAATGCTTTGACCAGGACTGCATATGATCTGCCACCTGTCACAGCCAGTGGAGCCATATGGGACACGAAGTGAACGAATTTATATTTTTGGAGATGGGAGTGTACAATTTCAGAGGTTGTCAGACTGATTACAAGAGAAAGAAGTGCAGTGGGAGGTAAAGCTTCTGAGGTTAGGGTTATACCTCCTGGACACTACTGCACTGTGAAATCACAGCCTGACAAAGATCCACAGGAATGAACCTCAGACCAGCTGTCCTCTATGTGTGTGTATGTGTGTGTGTGTGGACCTGGGTGGGGTGAAGTTGAAAGAGGAGAGACAGAGTACAGAGGGGGAAAACAACGCAAGAGAAGAGATATAGTATGAAGTGGAGGAATCACAGAGGAGTAGGAAGACAGAGGAGAGGTAATGTAAACGTGAGCCCCCATCCTGGGAACTGTTACTGAGGATTGAAGCTGATGTTCAGCCTGTTCCTTCTCTCACGGTCTTTCTCCCCCTCTCATCCTTTCCTTTGCTTAACCAACCCTGTAATTACCTCTAGCCCCAAAATGGAGGCAACTTATTTTCCCTTTCTCCTCCTGCCAAATGACAGACAAACTCTGCCAACACAAACACTGAACCACACACTCAGGCACCGGGGCCATGCTGATACGCACCACACAGTTGTACAGGCACATTCAGGAGCACGTCCCACCAGTGCATGCAGCTAGCATTTGACCAGTTATTCTAACGGCCTTCCTAGTGACTCACTGTTACGACAACTAACCCTGAACCTGAGCCAACCTTGACACAGACTTCTAGTAAATCCTTTGGAAAGGCATACAGTAGTTAAAAAAGTATGAGTAAAACTGACCGCGTGGAAAACATAGATAGATTTTCCCGTTTAAGTGTCACAAGGTTATTTAACTGTTACACTTTTTAAGTACAGAGTTAGTATTATTACTATAAATAAAGTCCTAAAGAAGGCAAACCCAAATTGTTCAGATGTGACTGGTTCATACAGTATAATCTACGATCCAGTTTACACAGATCATTAAGTATGACCTATATAAGGATACAGCAGCAGGAGAGGGCACTGTAGGCCTCAAACAGCTGGGTGGCAATGTCAATCCTCTTGCTTTCCACTGTCTGACTGTTGTTAGCCAGTGCCAGCTTGTGAAGGTGTGGCAACACAACTGGAGAAGTTAAAAAAAGACAAAAGTTAGTGCACCTGAAGAGCAACGGACATGGTTCACTTTAAGAATTGTGTGTTTTTCTCATAGATGTATTTGTGTTCTTTACATACACTCATCTCTAAAGCGTGGCTCTGCATTGGGTCCGACCCTTCCAAACGTCCTGATGATCTCCATGTGCAACGAGTGCTGATCTTGATACTGAGGGTCTTCCAGGAATGATGCCAGCTGCATTTTTACACGCTCCAGGAGCTATGCACACCAACAGAAAGTATAGTGTTTTATGAAGATTTGTGAAATGATTTATTTGATTAAATTCAATGTCCGCACATTAGTCATGTGCAGCAGTTTGACAGTTTGTTTCCTACCTCTTTTTGTGTGACAGTCTCCATGATGGTACCAAAGGCAGGGATAGTGGATATCCTCACTGAGCTAAAAGCAGCAGGAGAGCAAAACAATGGTTTTACCGCTGTAATCACTTTACCATGACTCGTTTAGTTGTTCTTTCAAAATGTAGTAGTGTGTCTTTAAGCAAAAATCAGAATTAGTCAAATATTACACACAAATAATATACTTACCATATCATTCTTCAGCTAACAAATTATCTGACTAAAAGCTAAAAGCTAACAATCCTGAAGATAAATGGGTCATGATTAGATTAAGGGGATCATTTAATTGCCAGATCCATGCTAAAAAATACAAAAACGTTACAAACAATAATCAGTGATTAGAATGAATTGCGACAAGCACGGTTAATAGGGTGCTGTTAGGGTAATGTTAGATAATCATTCCACTGTCAGTAGGAGTAGGAAAGACCAAAAGTAATACTTCCAAGGGCCATCTTGAAATTGTTTTTTATTATGTCTCTAAGCATTAATTTTTACTCTTTAGTCTGCTGATCGTGGACAAAAAACATATATAATGGCAAAATCTACAAAAAAAAAAATATATATATATATATATATTAATTTATGTTCCATCTACATGTTCGGGACAAGTGTGTACCCATTAGCATGGCATTTCAGTACAGAGTGATGAAATGAGAAGGGCTGCATTCCAACAGTGTTGCCATTAAATTCACATCACAAACATCAAAAACATGAAGGCTGGATGTACGCTGGCAGCCCCCCTAAAAATCTTTTAGTGTACGAGCCCTGATCTTTGAATCATTGTCAAAGCAAGGCCAAGATGATGTTCCCTGTTTATATGTTTATACTGTGATGAAAAGGACTATTGTGTACCACAAGTTGGAACCAGGGGAGATTTAAGTGCTCGTCCAACTTAAAATGTCCAAAAAAAACCCAAAACAAAACAAAAACTCTTTAGCACCCACTCAGAAGACACTGCTTTACACTGTAAGGATGCAGCCCACAAAAAATGACAATGTTTATAGAGAGGTTTTCTTGTGTTGATTGACTCACAATTCAGGCCCACTGCACAGAGTAATAAGGGCCGGAGCCGCACGGCGATCTACTAATGCTTCACTCATGCCTCGGAGAACCAACTGCAAACCCATCACACAGCAGGATGAGAGAGAGGGAGAGGCAGGGTGGGAGGAGAACAGAGACAGGAGGAGGAGGGAGGGAAAGACAGAGGATGGGAAGAGAGAGATGAAAGAAAAGAGGCAAAGATACAAGATAGAGGGATGACATGGAGGAGAGAGAGACAGAGAGGGAGAGACAGAGAGAGACAGAGAGGGGATAAAACTGAGAAAGTCGGGGTTGAAGAAACCAACCACTAGCTGACAGGTCGGTCAGGAGAAGGGGCCCTGCTTTAACTGAGTGGGGTGGGGAGGAAGAGGAGGACGGGTTACAGATGAGCATGCTGGGATTGTGTAATTTCCGTGCAATGTGCACGCACAAATCTGGACTGGTTAGTGTTACAGACTGATGAGGTGATGGGAGCTGGCGAGGGTTAGTGTTGCAGATTGATGATGCGAACATGCATGAGTGTTAGTGTTAACTGTGGTTATGCTGATAAACTACCACATGATCCAGCCTAAACCTAAACAGGAGCAACTCCGCACAGCCACTGCAAACTATGCCAGGAGAATTAAAATGAGAACAAGAATCTGAAATTGTACAATTAAATAAACAATTTATCAGTGAAGATGCGGTCTTGAAAAATTTTTTTTGTGCTGAATTTGCTCCTGGCAGGTACAGACTTGTTTCAGTGTGATAGTTCTCAAGCGGCAGAGAGAAGGGGGGAGAGAGACGCGGCGCGGTTTGTTGTTGTTGTTGTTGTTCCACTTACATTTCAGGGTCGGAGGACAGTGTGATGAGAGCCGGCACCACTCTCTGAGCTACCAGCGTCTCATTCACCCCCTTCACCAGCAGCTGATCGGATTGGACAGAGCCAGCCGTGATGTCACAGAGGTGGGCGGGGCATTTGGACAAGAGCGAGCAACACCGCCAATAGATAGAGAGAAAGAAAAAAAAAAAGAAGCAAAACAGAAAAGGGGAGGGAAAAAGAAAAAAAAAACAAACACAAAAAGATAGGAAGAAAGTGATATACAATGACAAAAACCATAGCTGCAAGGCACGGAACGGCACTGCATGTATCAAGCAAGTGTAAGTATACACACACACACACACACACGCACGCGCAAACACACACACATGCACACGCAGGTATGCAGAAGAAATGGCAAAGCCAACATAGCTAAACTGCACAAATACCTTTACAGTATGGTGAGCATAAAGCTGTGGGCTCTTTCCACAGACTCCAGGTCAGATTATTATTTCATTCGTGTAAAAATCGATAAAACAGTTGCCAATTAACCTGATCTGGAATCTGTGGTAGAGGGCCACATTTCAACCCACAGTTTTGACAATGGTGAAAAGCTATTTACTATGGAATGGTGACAGTGGGGTGTGTTGGAAAAGGGCAAGTACTTCACAAAACAGGGGAGGGGGGGACATGAATACCGCCTACCACTCCTCCTCCCCCAAGTTTAGATCAACATAGGCCCGGTTCTACTGCGATACCTAGACCCTCATCCCAACATCTGACCTTTAAATGTGCACAGGTTTCAAAGAACAGGGAGATGTGACTTGTTTCTCATAGCTTAGGCCAGAACTTTTGCCTTGGGAACCTGGCTTAAAAATGCATACAATCAGTGGAATAAAATCGCAAAGAAGAAAAAAGGGAAACAGTCATCTTCCTTTAAAAATAATAGCGGTATTATATTTCCACGAGACTTGAAATACTGAAAAAGTGAAAAAAAAAATATTCATGAGAAAACATTTCTGATTGAATTATACTTTCCAATAACAGTGAAAAAGAACAGGCCTGACACTTTTTCCACTAGACCTTCAGATTTCTGCCTTTAGCCTTTCTCTGACATGTAGCAGATATTCATGTAGTCAGTTCTAAGACTGGTGCACAGTGAAAGGTCTGATGTGAACTCCAGGAGGGTCTCGCAACACAGTTGGAACCAGGGCCCTGATAAGCTACAGTAGTCTTTACTCACACTCATAAAACAGAGGAGCTAAATATAAAAAGCATGTTAAACAGCAGCAATAGCAAGCAGAGCTAGCACATGTACAGCAAAGAAGTAAACACGTAGATAGTATCTATAATGTAGGACTGCACAATTGTGTGTCACTGCACAAGACAATTTTTGCTCATTAATACAATATTCATAAATGTAATTAAGAAGCTTTTGTCTATTATGCAATTAAGTTGCTTTAGCAGGATTACAAATAATCACAAATTAATCTGGAATACTATTTTATCCAGAATTGTGCAGCCGTGATGTATTCTACCAGTATACACTTTGCAGTAGACTAATAATCATTTATTCTTATGTCTTCCTAAAAATGGAAAAAAGGAAAGACTGCATCAACAATGTCTGATCAAAACTCTAAACATCAGTGATTAGTTCAACACACTATCCTGTGTGTTTGTGTGTGTTTTGTACCTCAAACATCCGTGCTGCAGTACACCGGACCAGTGCAGAGGTATGGACTACCCCATACCACAGAACAGTTAGCAACAATTCATGGTAGACTGGGTTGGCACTGAAAAGAGATCATACCAATATTCTGGCAACTATGCAAAAACAACAGACTTTCAAATTGTGAGATTTTTTTGATAAAACAACACTGCAAACCAATTCGACCGTACGGAAGAAAGTGTGTGTCAATACAAGTCATAGTTTTAAAAGTCTTGTGTTGAAAACCATAGAATAGTAAATTTACATGTGTGTGCGTACATTTGTGTACCTATCCAACAGTGGACCCACACACACATTCACCAACATTGGACGAGTGAGCCAAAGGGGCATTTTTTTTTTTAGAGATCCACTACTGGTCATGCTTTAGATCATAATTTAAATCTTGTCTGATGATTTATTTTAATTTTAGCCATGGGGGGACCTGTAGGTGTGTGAGTGCTCAGAACTTGCATGAAGAGATATCCATGCTTGTAAGTTGCTAGTTTTTGATCAAAAGTAACATAATCAGACATGCATGCGTACAGCTGTCCATATTTATGACATAATACTGCACTCTAAAACTGGGGGTGTTGAATTGCAGCAAATCCAAAATCTATATATTGTTGCGTTCAATGAAAATTGTGTCTGTCATTTTTGCTTTTGAAATGACTTAAAACAATCGTCCACACTTAGTAACTGTACAATAATAGTCCTCCGTTGGTAATGTAGGCATATATGTGTGTGCTTATGTCTCACCCCAGCTCTACAAAGGAGGCCTTCAGGCTGTCAAGAGGTGCATGGGACAAAGACAGGGTTGTCATAACATCCTCCAGGAAACCCACCAACAACTTGCGATCCTCCTCCTGTACAGAAATCATTGAATGTTTATGTCAGTTACAAATGTGTTGAAATCTAAACTTGAATATGTCAAAGTGTGTGCACATTTCTACAGATCAGTATTTTGGGACAGCAGATATCTTTTGTCACTTTCAACATCAGCTGAAGTAGGGGTTTATTGACATGATGTGATGAAACGTAAATCAAAATACCAGTCCAGTGTTTTGCAAGTGCTGCATCATTTTGTGAACCTAAAATCAAAACAAAAACAAGTGGCAGCTCGATGTGTTTTGGAGTGGATTTTCCCTCATGACAAAGAACAATAACCCAAAGTGTCATGTGGTTCACACTCTACATACTGTTCATAGACGAGAACAGGGACCAAAAATACTCAACAGGTCTACTAACTACATAGAGGAAAGCACTGACTTAGTGACATACTGTAGATTTGTCCTGTAAGACACTAAAACACACCCCAAGGTAATACTCTTTATGATGAATCATCTTTAGGTGTAATGTGCTATTTACTTACCTGGTTATAACAAGTCAGCACTCCAGTGGCATAAATGGGGACTGTGGCTTTGGTGAGAATGTCATTCCCTGCTGAAACATCTGACAGAGGAATGAAAAAAAAAAAAAATCAATCCTATTGCAGCTAAAATTGTTGCATTTTTCTGCATCAAGCCATAACTTCTATTTCTTGTAGTTTATTGATTCTACTTTGTGTAGAACTGATCATCTCTGCCTTCTATTTTTCTAGTGCTAAACAATATTACATTGGTGCTGGAAATGCCACAATAATTATGATCATATGTTTACACCCAATTAATCAGAAAAATAAAAGACACCAACGCACATGCCTATTGCGATAGGCGTGTGGTATTGTGACTAACGAGTGTACAAAATTTCGTTGCAGGACAGTTGCAATGCAGGGTCACAATGAGCTAAACACAGACTGTGTCTCAACACAAAACACATTTCATAAATGGCCACAATACCAAAGCTAAATCACTTGGCAGCCAACTGAGACCAAGCACCTCTTATAACTACAGAAACATGTCCAGAATACAAAAAATAAAAAAAAGAGGGGAACACCCATAGCATACTCCAAATAGCTTGTTTACATCAACAGTGTCTGTGTCTAAACTCCACCTACCAACATTCTCATAAGAAAGCTGAGAAAATCTTACAACAAATGGACATCTGTGTGTGTGTGTGGGTTTAATCTGCGCTCACCAACATTCTCTTCAGATAGTCGGAGGATCTCTTGGAACTGTGGCTTAACCTTAAAAGGTCATGAGGATAAACAAAATGTCACCACTACATTTATAAATATCATTCACATTTACTATAAAGTATTATTTTAGGTACAGTACTCAATACCTCAAACTGATTTTTGATTAATATTATTTAAGTAGAGAGAAGGTGTTGAAATAAGACGACTAGATACTTTTTTTAGCACCTTGTTTCCTTTGTACTCAGAGGAGAACCTTTCATTTTGAAGAGTCACATGGTTTTACCTTAGTGTTGGTAAAAATCTTGCCGAAGGTGCGACAGAACCTCCAGAAGAAGCGAGAGAACTCATGTACGCAGGTTGATGATGTCACATTGATGCGACCCACGATCTCTATGAGTTGAGGAAGGCTGGAGACAGAGAAGACAAATGAAAATCAGTGTATGTGTGATGCTTCTGTGATACCGTGTACAAAACTGTCGGTATGCTTATATGTCCTTAAACGTTTGTGTGTGTGTGCATGCATTTCTTACAGTTGGTTAACCACCCATAACAAGCTGTCCCAGCCAGTGGTTCCTTCATGCTCTAGCTGGTGGTCATAGAGCAGCAGAAGGGCACTCAGCATCTCCCTGCTGCCGATGATGGTTGCCACATCTTGGAGGGGAGAGGCTGGCCTGGGGAACCGAGTAACTGCAGGACCAAAGACACAGGAAGCTCAGGAAATTTAGTGCGTTAAGAAATGCGACTTCTACTTGTGACTTCCATGTGTGTGTAGTTGTCCTACCCTCTATTGCAGGTATGTCTCCGTGGAGTTTGACTCTGCTGGTGAAGGGTGCATTCTGTAGCACCACAGCAAACAGGGGAGGGATCAGAGACTGCAGTGCCGACAGGAACACGTGTAGCTTGTGTTCATCCAGACCATGTTCTCCTTGCTACAGAAGCCGGGAGGAATATTTATTTTAAAATAAATACTGTAATGTATATACACTTTAACTACAATAACCGAGCACACAGAGCAAAGTCAATTTTGAGATGTGAGAAGGGCTCTCAGATTTGAGGCCCAGCAATGAAGCTATATGCATACAAGCACTTACCATAAGTAGTTTCTCTATACGTGCCAACAGAGAAGGGATGAGTGCAGTGTGCAGGGTGCCCAGCTCTGTCGTCCAGGCAGCAAAGGCGGGAATAAAGACCTGGTGGACTGCACTGACCACCCGCTCAGATGGGTCTCCAAGTGACAGCAGCATCAGCTCAAAACCCTGAAGACACAAAAGATTGACAAAAGACTAGCATGAAGATTTGCCCGCAAGCATTTACACAAACAGAAATGTCTAGACTATTTAAGTGCTGTATCTGTTTTGTAAAATTCTTGCTGAAACACTGTTTCACTAGTAAGAGGAAAAGAACTGAAAATAATTCTGAGAAACAGAAAGTAGAACATTTTGCCTTGAGTTCTTAATTTCTTCTCACAACACACATACCTGGGAGTACTTGTCAGGGTCATCTATGTAACCCATGATAATACCCAGACTCTTGACCACAGCCTCTCTGACCATGTCAGCCTTATCTTCAGTAAGCATCTGCTGCAACATGGACAACACCAAGGAGCTACGGATCTCCTTCTGCAGAGACAGAAAGTAAGGCAGACAGAAACAGGGAACTCATTTATATTTTATTCATCTACATTCATGTACAAGTCCTTTTTAATTCTGTATGCACAACATGTTCTTACAGGCAGGTATGGTGCTAAGGCTCCACAGGACTCTGCCACCAACAATCTCCTCTCTGGATATTTGTGGTTAATCTGCAGAAGAAGAGAACAACATTTAGAGGAAAAAAGTGTTGAAAGAAATACAGCAACAGAAGTTGAAAGAAGCAGAGAAGTAGACTGGAGGGCAGCCACAGTGGAATGGAAACAACTCATGTATCATCAACATGCTGACCCTGTGGAAACCGCTATTGGCCTTTCTAGTCAGATTCTCAGCCTCCAAAACTGCTGGCAGCTGTTGTTGCCATAGTTTTGTTGCAGAGGTGACACAGGTGGCAATGAAACTAAAACTGATATTATATTTAAGTCAGGGACACCACAGAGGTAATAGCAGATAGTGATAGTTCTTAGTATTAGTACATGCAACTACAATAACACTGCTCACTAAATACACAACTTAGATCCTTTTCTAATATATATTATACAATGGAGTATTCTTGCATTAGAACTAGAAGCATTTTTCATTTGTATTATGAAGTCTACGTGTGTAAAAGGTAATGTGAAAACAAGAAAAATAGCCATGATTAATATTAAAAGGACCAGTGTGTAGGATGTAGTGGCATCTAGCAGTGTAGCTGCTGACTGCCTCACCCTAGCCTGATGAAAAACTTTGGTGGCTGTGAAACCTGAGAAAAATGAGAACGGCCCTATTTAGAGTGAGTGAGTTTATCTGTTCTGAGGATTGTTCTAAGGCAACAACAACATAATGATTCTTATTTCCAGGTGATTATACACTAATGAAAACACTGTTATGCATTTTATATACAATTATATATTCAATTCTGCATTATTATGTAAATAGAGCCCTGTAAATCCTACACACTGGACCTTTAATGGATTAATTATTTAATGGATTAATTAATTGTCTTCGTAATGAAATAGAAATAGAAAAATGAGTCACAGAGCGCTTAAGAGAAAAAAATAAAAATAATGAATGTTTGTGGAGCAGGTGCAGGCAAAGCCTTTTCTGTATTACCATCGATGACAGCATATTCATTAACAAGTGCTACCTGAAGTGAATGTACTGCACCTGTTCCCAACACTGAGGAAGTAGTTCAGCCTCGACGCGTGTGGGACCCACGTGCCTCGCGAACGCAACACACCCCGTCAAGATCATTTGTCTTTGGAAACACAACACACAAATGTATGATCAAACAAGGCTGGATAAACTCACAGTTTGTCTCAATATCTTGGTGTTGAACAACGATAGCTTGATCAACCGACATAATAAATCATATGCATATTGTCCTGTCTACAGATGCAAGCATAAACACCTCTGCTCATCATCTGGTCTCTTGATTAGGTTAAAGAGGATGTGGAGGAGCTGGTCTCTCTCTTTAGGCTCTGGGTGAAGGCAGGCAGTACACAAGATGAGTGGGATCAACTCCTGAAGGAGAAACGAGGAGAGAGAAGCAGAACGGGAAGTGACATCAGTTTAGACTACTTTGCAAAAGGAGAGTGAGGTTGAAACACACAGGATGGTCAGTAGCAGTCAAGCAGGCCTGGAAGTCTATGGAGGACGGAGGGTAGGAAAGGGGGAGAAGGCATTCATTAAAGAAGAGAGAAAATGGGAAAGTCACAGGGAGAAAGAAACACTGGAAACCAAAGTCAACACTGGTGAAAACTTACCGTCACTACCTTGTTAGTGTTATAGCTCATGTGGCTTTGGAGTCACACACGTACAATTAGAGCCATGTACTGTAAAAGCTTAAATAGAGCATGCACACAGCCAGACACAGCTGCATATAGACACACACACATATACCTAATGCACTAGTTCCCCTACTACAACGCAGCTCTATATCAGAGTTCACACAGAGTTTATGGATCTTCTAGCCAGAGAGGAGAGCGCTCAGCTGCCCTTGATATAGGGCCTCCATGGCCAAATTGTGGTCAGCCCTAAATTCCCACCACACACACCCAAATTAGAGAGTGCATACAGAGTTAAAAATATGTTTTTTCTCAAACAACCTTTTTTTTTCCAGGAAGATATCATATTTTCCTGCCAAGTGCTGGAAGAACGAGCAAAACCCCAACGCTGGACGGACAGATGGACCTGACAGAGACACTTGGGTAAAGATAGGCTGTGATGAGTCACCCGCTTAATGCTGGACAAAGCCTCTGAAGTCAGTGCCATGTTGGCTATCTTTTTAAAAAGTAAAAATATGACATTTAAGAACCAGAGGGTCATTTTAAGTGGTTACATGACAAGTTAAATATGGGTGAAATCAGTTCAAGCGTCAAGAAGCGGCAGAAAACGTTAAATTAACTGAACTCAGCCCAATTTAACTGTCAAATTCAATAATCATCTGCCCGGGCCTCTGAAAATACCATACATCTTCACAAGAGACATTTTTGGAGCAATGGCCTGATAAAACAAATAGAGGAATTCATAAACAGCACACATCTGAAAAGCCAGAACCCGCGCTGACCCTGTTTCTATTTCTGTATGAAGTCCTGTGCTTCTGATGTGAAGACTCCTTCAGGAGGTAAAACCTCTGACCAGTCCTGGATAAACATTGTGGGCAGGTAGAGTGGACAGCTCGACGCCAGGAAACAGAGGACAGGGGGCCTGATGATTTCATTCAAGAGACTGCAAATTCCAGTTCAAGGACCACTATATGCAAGCGCCTGCATCCAAATGTTGCGCTTTTTGATTTTAATGCCCAACGTTTTTATTCTACTTTAACAACTCCTGAGTGAAATGAATGAAAGTTAATTTCTTTATACCAGTTTGCTGTCTGTTCTCACAAAAAAAAAATCATAAATGCTGGTGTACAGGTCAGATACAGTGATGAACATCTCCTTTGCACCATAAGTATAACGTCCATACAACTCTAACTCTATGCCTTAAAATGTTCTATGTTCTATGTACTATCATTTTTGTGACTTGCTGCACAGGCTTCTTCCTCCAGGTGTTTATTGTTTTTATAATTTCTTCCTTTTCATTTTTATGTCCGTCATTTGAGTTATACCTTAACTTCTAATCTTTTGTCATGAAACAGCCTCGACTGTGAGTGTTCTTTGTCTTGCCAGTAGTTCGTTAAAGATCACAGTTAATCTTGCCGACAGAAAAAGGGAAGTCAATCATTACAGCTTATATTTACTCTGCTTAGGGTTTATCTAGTTTTCTTCTTGGATAAACTAGATAAACCCTTTACTGTATAGTAAACAGAATTCAGAAAATAGTGTTGTAGCAAATGACCACAAAAACCTTTATCCCCAGATGAAAAAGGAAAAAACAAGTAATGCAAAGCTACACAGCGAACACACATCACAAAGAGGTACAGCGCAGCAGTAGTAAAGAAAATCATAATGTTTAATGATTTACAGTGTCTGATAATACAGCCAGGTGGCAGGCAGAGTTTCAATGCATCACTCCACAGTTTCAAGTCAAACACTTTTTGTTGTGTGTGGGTGTCACATTCTAACAACAACAAGGTGTGTCTCAAGGTGTGCGGTGGTTAAAAAGCTTCATGTTTCAAGATCGAAGTGTGAGCAGCTGTATGTGTGTATGCAACGTCAGGGTTGATGAATCTAACGGACATGGTACAAAGTCCACACAAGAAGGACCTCAAGGCCTCAGTGTTCTGCTGTGTTTTAATTTTTTTTGTCATTGTCTCCACCTTGGTTTGTTTATCTTGATTTTGCAAGGAGATAAAGTTCTCCATAACTGGGGTAGCTGACAACCATACTGATATGCAAAGCAGCCTGACCGAGAACTCCTCTAACCAGACTTACCTCTTTCAAGCACTCCATTTTGTGTCTTATCAACAATTTGAGTGCTAGATTCAGGCTCAAAGTATATGTACACACAAGGACACACACACAGACACAAATTGCATGCAAGCGGTTATGTGTAGGAAAAAACACCTGTGCAGGTGGCAGCATTGTAAAGCGCGAAGAGTAACACCTTATAATAGTACTAATAATAATCTATCAAAAAAAAGTCTCCTTCCATTGTCTCCTCAAAAGAAATTCAAACATGTTCCCAAACAGTTAAAGGAAGAAATCCGGTTAATATTTAGTTATCTCTGCACGCCTCATATGACTTCTCTTTGGTTTTATTTAGTCATCAGAAAATAACACACATCTACTTTTAAATGAGGTGCTAGAATATGTTATCAGATTAATAATTAAAGATACACTGGGTTTAAAATACAAACAGTATATGGCCCACCTCAGTGCTAAAACTGCATGCCTCAGACCATCATTGCACTTTTGTTAATATTTTGGCTATAAATTAATTTTCATATTTACTTTTATGACATTAAGAAGAGATAGCATATAAAATACGACAGCATACTGGCAGTCACTGGCAGAACAGGCAAAACTACTGCTCATCCAAAAAAAAAAAAATAAAATAATTCTGGCAAGTCAGGCCCTATGCGACAGCAGTTGTAGCTGACAGAAGCTGGGCATTAGTTATATACTTTTTGGTCTTCAGGTCATGTGAACCATGCAGATGAGTGCGTGAAAGACTCACCTGGCAAAGATGTGCAACCATTCTCTAGAAGAGAGGCATGCATGAGAGTGAGAGAATGAGTGAGACGAATAGATAAGAGTAAAAATAAAACCAGTGAAGGCAAAAAGGACAGCAAACATGAGTGGGGGACAAAAACAGTAGAGGAAAAATGATGATAACACTGGTGAAAACAAGCGCCATCAGACAAAGAAAGTGAAATTCACAATCAATAGATAGACACAAGTCAGCTGGATATTAGCAGGTACAAAAATGTCTATGTCTAGCACCGTAAATCTCTAAATGAGCGCTTTATACAGCTAGCTAGCAGAAGACAGAGTCAGAACTACAACGGATAAAAGTGCTAAGTGCAGCTTTAGTACATTAGATTTAAGACATTAGTATGATAATCATAAACAAACCAGTAATCACACAAATTATAGCACTGCCAAGAAGACTGGAAGCTTTGCCTTGCGGCACAAACCAAGTGGAAGGTGGTGTCCCTCCAAAGCAAACAGAACTGAAATATTTCTCATAAGAGCAGGTGGTGAAATGAGCAAATAAACAACAGAAAAATCATTTTCAACATGTTCATCCCCTTCAGTAAAACTACAAAGAAAACAGATTTTCATGGGGTTTGTGGAAATGGGGGATCTGACACTGAACTGACTGCATAAATTGCATAAGGTATGTTGTACTGACATT
The DNA here is from genome assembly GCA_036365135.1 of Miichthys miiuy. NCBI lineage: Eukaryota > Metazoa > Chordata > Actinopteri > Sciaenidae > Miichthys > Miichthys miiuy. Next base: position 13,705,509 of record CM071618.1, read on the forward strand.
ATCTTGACGTCACAATTAAACATACTAACAAATAATTATGCTACACATAGCACATTTAACCATGACATCTGTTGTTTTGAATTGAGTTACTGCCCATCTACAAAGACACAGTTTGGATGGGAATTTGCAAACTGAAGGTGACTGTGTGTTCCCTGCAGTGCTCCATAGACTGTACCCTGCTTAGCCTTGCTGCCGTGTGTGTATCTATTGGACACTAAAAAGAAGCCTGTGATGACGACAATAATGCGCGGGATATAGGGGGAAGAGGAAGATGAGCAGGAGGAGCAGCAATAGCGGGGTTACCTCTCGTTTAGCAAGTAGGACATTGGGGACAATGTGAGGGAGACAGCGGCCCAACATCAACATCACACTCTCCTCACTGTCTGCTATACGAGACACCTGGAGGTAAAAAGCATTATTATTGTATGTGTTATCATATATGTACAGATTTTAAATTTACATGAAAGAGTGTGCGAGCTGACCTCTGCTCCTAGGCGGCTGTCGGAGCACATTCTGCAGAAGGACAGCAGGGCTTGCAGGAAAGCTGGGGATAACTTCCTGCGACACCACAAACAACAAGAGACCAAAAACAGTCACTACTGTCTGGACCGCTTAATCTGCACTCCACAACTGGAGATTGCCCTGACCACTGAATGATTGAGGATTGTGCTAGGCCACCCTGTCAGAGAACTTAGTGCCGCCACTCTCCCATAACACTGCAGTGTATATTTCAGTGAAATAAAAAACAGTTACAGCAACACTGGCACCTGTTCAACAGCAGATGATGCCTAACTGTTTTTTTTTTTTTGCCACTCGATTTCTAGAACTACACATGAATCTGAAATTTCCAAAAGCATTATGTTTGAGCGTACACAGGAAACACAGCATTCCGTTGACTGGCTGATTCACTTGTTGTTGATGCGCTAAACATGCTACAGCATGGGTGGGATAGTGGTAAGACATGTTTGTATGACTTTAAGGCAAAAGTTCGTTCGCCACAAGGACTGTGATGTGCTCTGAGGAAAGTTATTCACAAAAGAGGGCAGCCATTCACCTCATAGGTTCAGCTGTCCATTGTGCCTACATTGACTGACAACTATCTCCATCTAGTGGTTACATTTGTAACTACACTGAGTGGGTGTATACACAGTGTGACTGTAACAAGTAGGTAATGAGCATACTGAATGTAATGTTCTTTATTCTTGACTTAAGTACCTTACAGACAGAAACAACAATATTGATTATTATTAAGGATTGTACTATTTCTTTTTTTTTCTAGTGTTATGCAGGGAGTATACATGGATTTTTTAAGGGATAGTTGAAAATATGCATTTATTCGTCTGAATTTCCACTCACCTGTTAGGTTGATCAAATTGGACGGGAGGCCGACTCTTTAGCTTGCTGTGGGACTGTGGGTGGGGATGTGATGTGTTCTGAGTGGAGACAGAGTTCAGGTCAGTTTCAGGCTCTGAAACTCCCCGGATGTCCAGATACTGGCCGTTATCTGTAGGAGGCTGTTGGATAAGTTAGGATTAATCAAATGTCAAATGGCTTCTGGCAAACTGCTTCAAGAAAGACGCAAATTTACTGGAATTATTTTGATGATTTTTTTTTTTTCCAGGACACTAATACTATTAACACTGTTTATCACTGGCCACATAACCACATACAATGACCACATACCACAGGGAGAAGATCTGTGGAAGAAGTGGTGGTGGTGGAGGAGGAGGAGGGATTGGTTGTATTCTGGGAGCCCAGGTCCAGAGTGGCCGGAGGTGGGGAGGAGACAGTCCTCTTCAGTGTCTGAATCTCACTGTGAGGTAGGGGAAAGAAGATAAAGAAGACTAAATAATCCTTTCCAATTCCAAAAGTAGTGGTACAACAGTTCTGTAAAATGGACCAACAATTTTGGATTGTGGTAAAGCAAATTTGCCAGCTTGATGGTGGTAATTAAAGATTCCACATGCAAGGAAAATAGGTTCCACTAATTTATCAGAGCAGGGCTTCTTCTGTAATTTCACGCAACAGTGGCTTTCCATACTGATCCTACCTCATGGCCTGTTCTGGTTACGGATATGGTGGTAATGTGGACTAAATTGCTGAAAACATTTTTAGATTTTAATGGATGCCTCTCATTTCCCCCTTGATTAATGTTCTTGTTGTAATGGCACATAACTGGTATGAATAGAGGGAATGGTTTCAGCATCATAGCATGCCACCAGTGGTCATATGACTAATAACAACAGCTTAACTGCAGGCAGTATCTCAGCCAGCTTTACACAGTGACTGATTCACTTGTATACTAGCACAAACATGCACAACAGGCACACACCTCTGCAGTTTCTTGATCTGCTCAGCTAAGCTCTGCTTCTCATTGTTGAGTAGGCTTATCTGGTACTCCAACTCCTGGACGACTTCTGTCTGTTGCTAAAGAAAGACAAAAAGATTATGCAGAGACTTTATTACCTCAGCTCAAGAGTAGGTGCTCCAATAGGTCAAAACTCTTCATGAGTTGGTTATATCTTAGGCTGTATTGAAGTAGGCGGCCACTTCTCATTCAGTCTCACAGCCTTTTACTGAAACAATGTGAATGTAGTAGTGGCAATTCACTTTTTCATCATCACCATAAGAAGTTCTGTAGACCACCTCCACTACTTACATATACAACTTTAAATCATGCAAATAAATAAATAAAGAGTAAGAGGACGAGGGACTACCTTGGAATATCAACAATTTTATGATCACAAAGCTTTTGGTGCAGCTAAAAGCAAAAACACCTGACCTGGTTGCAAGGTACAGCTCATAAAGAACTTTACACTGATGAATAACAACCATGCAAACCTGTTGTGAGAGGTCAGGCTTCTTTGGGGGGTCTTGGGCGATGCAGTTTCCTGGAAGATCACCAAAGTCCACGCCTACTGACACATCAACTGTGTCCCGAGGAGAAGGGAGGGGGGTCCCACAGTTCCTGTAGAGCTGTAACAGGTCAGGAGGTTTTGGGATGTTGAGGCCGACATCATCCCATAACTCAAAGTCCTGAAAAACAAGTAGAACATTACATAATTAAACAATACCAATGTGTAGCAGAAGTGAGGGTATCCTCTGCATAGATAAGGCAGGACAAGATGTAAGCTCAGAACAGGACAGCTGATCTGAGTTGTTGAATTTATTTATGGTCACATGACCCAACTACTGCTCTTAGACAAGAGTCTGATACCTCCTATTTTGCCTTAGGAATAAAAAAGACTTTGTACTAAGGAGCAGGCAGGCATAAAAAAAGTGAACTCTATTCAGACATTTGTTATTCTTTCTTTAAAATATGCAGCAGCTGAGAAAAAAAAATCTTTACCTGATCATCATTTTCATCAGAGAAGGTTATGGATGAGAGTTTGTATTCATTTTTCAATAAATATTCATTCACGAGGAAGTTTAAGGCTCTTTTCTCCAGTGGGCGTATAGGCTCCTGAGGTAGAGAAGAAAGAGAAGCTGTGAAATTATTCACTCAAGGCCAAGCAGTGACACCATCACATGAGGTTTAAAAGGAACACATCTAATCTCTCGACACATTTGATAAGCGGAAAGAAATTCATAAATCTATTGATTTACAAACACTTGTAGATTCCCCACCTGAATTTCAGGACTTGACTTGAAGTTTTTTCTCTCCTGAGAGGGCACTTCACTCTCTGAGGAATTGAGATAATAGATATTAGATGAGTTTGATAGTATGCTGAGCATTATTCTTCTAGAGGAATTCTCTCAGAAAAAAAAGACAGAAAGCTGTAACAAAAGGGGGTTCAGGTGGAGAAGAAGTTAAAAGTACGCCACACCTGCTGCCTGAGTCAAGTTGGCGCGCAGAGCCTGAATGGTCTCCTTTGCTTTCCGTAGCTCAAACTCCAGCACTGGACAGGAAGTGACAACACACACACACAGGAAGTGCATCCAACCAAAGACAGGGAACAAACAAATAAAACAAAGATGGGCATGAAAAACAAAACCACACAAAAGATCGTAAGAGTCATAAAACAAAACAACAAAAAAAAAAAAAGGATGCATGCAAATCATGGGTCTAAGGAACGCATGCAGCAGAGGATCATGGTAAAGCCGCCTGGATGACAGTCTGTTTGACAAGGGTGTGTAATGCACTGAGACACTTCTCAATGGTAGGATTACCTGCCCTCATTTTCCTCCCAATAATAGCACTGATGTACCTGACTTAAAAAAATGGGAGTCCAGAGTTACTTCATTTGTAACTGAGGTGAGTAAATCTATTATAGCTACTAAAAATGTAGCCTTGATAATCTAGGAGCTGTCTGACAAAGGATTTTTTCTAGGCAAATGTCTTACTAACATGTAGTTAAATCATCTGGTTTCAAGCCACTCAAAGAACAGCCACTGCTTAGGTTGATACTTCATTAATAGTCTAAGCCATCATACTATGAACAACACATCCTAAGCTTTGAAACACATGAGTCAAAATGTCATTTAGAACATTATAGGTTACTGTTTTAGACTTTTTTTGTTTTTATGGCAAATAAACAAAAAAACAACAACAAAAAAACACAATTCATAATAACAAAGGAAGCTGTTTCTGACTACTCATACAATCAGAAGCAGCAGGCATTTGTATAAAAATGTTGATTTGTACATTGGAATTTGAAAGGCTAAACTAACACTGAATAAAGAAAAAAAGAACACACAAGATTCTTAAGACACGTTAGATAAAAAAAAAAAAAACACACGCAAAAAGTAAGAAGCGATGAAGCAGGAAAACTGTTGCATAGCCGTGCACTGAAAATCTGCCATCTAATCTGATCCTGTTGTTGTCCCCAAACCGGTCATCTAATATCCAGGATTGTGGTCCAACAGGTATTGCAGTAGGTTTCATAATTTTTGAATTTGAGGACTTAACATACTAGCATGGTCAGTGCAAAGGGTAAGTTAACATATTTTGCAGGGTACATTCTACAATTTTCTATAAGGTCATTGTCAATTTGCAGTTTCCACATCTTAAGAATATTATCTTTCTGCAGAAAGAAATGTCACCAACATTAGCTGGACTTTTCTGACCAAATCCACTCAAGCTGACTCATCATCATCATCCTGAACCTTTTCAACAGATCGAGAGTGCACAGGATGCAAGCGCAACAAAATGGAAAACCAAGAACTGAATAACGGGGAGGTTAAAAAAAAAAAAAAAAAAAAAAAGAAAAAGAAGCAAAAAACTAGTCTGGATGGAGTGACTTGTCCAGTATTGTTCACTGGGGTTTGATCAACGTCAGGAGAAAACCAGAAAACCCAGAGTCAGACAGCTGGGGGCAGGCATCTTGACAAGAAGAACAGGTCGGGGGGGCAGAGATGAGAGTTTGGGGTGGGGTAGGGGTTGAAGAGGGCAGAGAAGAGGGGGAAGGTGCCAATTTGGCAGAGTGGGCAGTGTGTGAATAATAGTCATTTTAAAAAGATGCATAATTTGTAGCTGGGAGTATGGAACCAACATCTCTGCTGCATGGTTTTAACTGTGCCCTTACTATGCATTAATGTACAGATTGTCTGATTTAAAAAAAAACGGATAAAAGCCCCAAACCACGAACCATTATATTTACTGACATTTACAGTTAACAGACATGTAAACAATCCTTTTACAATATAGGAATATCGATAACTCTAGTTCTGATGTTTGGCATTCATGTACAGTCCAGAGGAAAAACAATCAGAGAAAGAAAAATGGATTGGGGCTTTTTAGGACGCTCGACTTACACTTACCGACCAAATGGGTGGATAACTAGAGAGAGCTGGCAATGGATAATGTTAACCACTGTACTATGGCATAATGTGCAGGGCTAGAAAGTAATGATTTCATGTTGTGGATTTATAAAATAGAAAGATGAAAACAGGAGGCCGATTAAGTTTACATAATGTGGATAGTCCCTGCATGACAGCACTGTCCCTTATGCATCAACGTTAATGTAAACGGCTTATTCATCTGTTTGTTTTCCTTTAGTCTTCAGAGTGAAAAAAGCAAACTTACAGGAAACCAACGAGCTACTCATAACTGAGCAGCTGCTCTTAAAATCAGCGTTCTGTGATGAGGTGGCATCAACGTCAGACTTAACTGTTAATGCATTTGGCTAAAACTATATAATGGTGTGTCACGACAGAGCCACAGGGGGACGGGGGTGTGATTTCAAACAATGCCGAGACAGCTCCTGTACCAAAAATACCGCAGACTGACTCAACAGTGTGACAGTTGACGAGAGTTGAGGAAAAGAAAATATATATATTACATGTTGGAAGTGGAGCATGTTGACAAGGGACCACAATTTTTGAATTTTCTCTTAATTAATTTGGTTTCTACGTGGATAGTTGTTCAAATATACGCTCATTATTTTGTCACTAATAAAGCAGCTCTTATTCAGCTGTGCCACTGTGGTAATATCAGTATAAACACATATTTCAATTTTGTGTTGCCTTGGATTACATTGACATAACTATTATGCAGTTTTCCGGGCAGCTGTCAGGGTTATTCTCTTTATTTCTATGCCGTCTTCCCATTCTGTCACTGTCTATTCTCATGATTGTTGTCCATCTTTTATTTCCCCCGAGGTAAGCTGGGTCTCTTGCTTTCTGCCCTGACAGTACGGTTCATCTTACCTGCCACCCGCTCGTCTGACTCTCGGTTGCCGTCATCTGAGTAACGGGCAAAGTCCAGAGAGTCCAAGGTGCTGATGCTGCCTGCTCGATCTGAACAGAGACACAGACGGAGACAGCAATGAGACAAGTATACAATCACATGACCATACAGTTAGATGAATCTTCTGTCAAACAGTTCACAGAGTTCAAAATGTGACAATACAAAAACAGGAAATGTTTCTTTATAGGGACACGGTCAGCTACACAACAGTAGCCCCACTGCGGTAGAGATCAAGTATTTTGCTTAAGGGCTCTTAACCAGGTTGGAAGCAAGCTAGGAGCACTGGGCTTGAGTTAAAGGATGGTGACTAACCACTAGGCCAACCTTCTACAAAACAGATGGAAACTTTATTAAATTCAGTTAAAAGCAGAGACCTTTAAAAGCTTGTGTGGGAAGTTTATACTTTAGCCAGGAAACATGTGAGTCACTGCACATGGGGGAAAACAAATCAATCATAAAATGTTAACTTTACCGAGACCTCCACTTATAGTAACGCCCATTTCCAAACTTACACCTCCAAACATCTGATTATAGGGAAAGTACTGTTCACTCAAACAACAGATGAAGCTGATACATAAGTATACTTGTGCTCCTATTTCACTGAGCTAGGCTGGCCTCGTAGCTTAACAAATGGTGTTAGTTTCCCTCCGCTGCAATACAAGCACAAGATTGGCCTATTTGTTCTCTGATATCCAGATACAGTAGAAGGTCAAGCCAAATGTAGCATTTGACTAGCTTAAAAAAAGTTGGCATAAGTAACTGTTTCAGTAATGGAGTAATGAAGAATAAAAAGTGGATATTTTCATTTAGTATTCAACCTTGAGTAAAAACACATACTGCAGAATGAGACTTTATTATTGGTCTCATTACACAAAAAGTTGTCATCTGTGTGTGCGTGTGTAACGGATCCTTATCTTATAAAGTAGATACTCATGGTTGGTTTGATTGATTTATTTAAAATGTACAATTATTCAACCGTATTCAATTTATGTCTGTGTGTGTGTGTCACATGTTCAACTGTATGGCCTCGCAGCTTCATAAAGCACACATACTCTCAGTCCTCAGTGAGAGTGTTTCCTCACTGGCTGTGCGTCTGTGTGTGTGTATCATTGTTCCGTCATGCTGATGTCAGGTTAACCCCTTTTCCTGTGGAGAATGTGTCCGTCAGTCCTTGCTTCCTTGATAATGTGTCAGTGGTTGCAGTCCATTTGGTGAATGTGCAGGAGCACGCACAGATGTCTTTTGTGTGCCTCATTTGCAAAAAAAAAAAAAGTATTTCTTCCTGGCTGACCTGGCTGAGCTCTGGGCCTGTGGTGTGCTGTCTGGACTGTGATAGATGTGACACTTCAGACTGTCACTTCCTGACTGCACTCCTGCAGGGCAGGCTGTGCCACACACACAACCACACACACAGAGATCTCTGTCTCTCTATGCTCTTGAGTACATAAGTGTCACCATCTCACATTCGAAAGACATACAACAAATGAGTTGTACGCTGAATGAATCGAGCTCTCTTTGTCTCCCTGGTAGTTTGTAATGAAAATACTAATTTTACAAGAACAATTGAGAAGCCAACGAGAGCTTTTTAGGGAAAAAAGGAGAGGGAAGACAAACATGATGAAGGATAGATTTTCTGCTTTGGCAAGTAGAGAAACAAAGCAGACAAATTGGACGCAGAGAAGAAAAGCAAGAGTTTCGTCTGAGAACAAAGAGATACATTTAAAAAGAGCTGAAACAAATGCAGACAAGGAGACAAGCGAGGATGGATGGTCAGGAGGTAGCCAACAAGCTCTGTTTTTTCTTTAAATGGGAGGGATGTTTTGGCAAGGCTGTCAGCTATTTAGAGAATATAAATGGGATAAAACAATGGGGCACGAATTATAAAGGATGCACTGGCAGACATACAAACCACCATTTGTGTCATGATTTTAAAAACTATAAAAATGTATTCAATTAAATGTAACACTGAATAACCCTGTGTAGAAACACATGATTATTACCTGGAAGAAGGCTTTAATTTAAAAACCACACTTATCCCATGTGTAACTGAACTAAGCTATATGTTTGCAAATGTGAATTTGATGCCTGTAGGTAATAGTATATAGCTAATAAATCGGTGTGACTACACGATAACATAAATATTCGGCATGTTGTGCTGATTCACAAATGTGAAATCATACCAAAAAATAATGACCCATGTTGTGATTTCATTGACTGCAATAAGAAATATACACAAGCACTTACAAAATGAATTCTACTGTTATCTACACAGCTATGTAGTATAGGAAGTATTGTGTGGTTAACCTGGATTTCCACTGTTCCAAATTTACAGATCTGTAAGTGGCGGGTATATAAATAGTGGTTAAAAACCACCCAACCTAGAGCTTATCACGTTAAGCTACTATTTGACCTATTTGTGATAGCAGATGGTACGTGCCTGCAACTACAAATTAACTTTCAGATTCTTGTCCGGATATTACACAGCTACTTTCTGGCAACGTGTCCTCATCTATGACACCACACAAACTACATAAATTGTGGCATCTCACTGTCGACTGTGTAGGTGATAGTTAAGGACCTGACTATGCAAGGATGGGCAGAGAGAAGCTCATTTGTGTTTGCTTGCTGCAAATTAGCAAGGTGGTGAGAGATTGCTTGCTGTGGCTTAGAGCAACAGCTGCAGATAAAAGAAGAAAGAGAGAAAGAAAGATATGATTGCTGCTTGTAACACAGTCATTATCCCCACACACACACCCTTGCTGCAATCAACAGCTTACAGCTACCAGTCACTAGTTTTGTATTTATAATGACTGCATCAGTGACACTTCTGGTTGGTCAGCTGAGCTGTGTGTGTGTGTGTATTTTGCTTTCGTAGAGAATTATGAGAAGAATCAGAAGCCTTACCAAACGGTTTTAAAGCAGCGTTTATATCACTATATAGGCTACATTTGCCAAGGGTGTTAAATCATTAATAGTTCACAACCCTTAAGAATCACCCAGTCAAATGGAAGAAATTGAATATGTTGTTTGAAAAATCATACTGGAAATTGATTGTCTAAATAGATGCACTGTCAAGACCAGAAGACATTTAATCTGTTTCCCTTCCTCCTCAACAACTATTTAACTTCATCTTTGTCCTTCAAACGTGAAGAAAAACATCATTCCAGTGATCACGAGGTCTTGGCTATTAGATTACGCTGGAAAGAAAGGTGCCATTGCCATCACTTCCCCTCTCATTAACTGACAAGCTACTTCACACACACCACCATCTGAATTATGCTAGATTTGACTTGATTGACCAGATTTGAGGATTTCTTACTTGTATTAACCTTTACTCTCATCAATAGTTAATAAGACCGACATGACTGTTTCTCCATGACCTTCTTGTCAGTTTCACAACAGGCGAGCCCGTCAAGTCTCGTCATGCCTTTCAAAGACAATCATCATAAAACATTTATTCTGTTACCATGCTTCCAAACCTTTTGGGGGTTTGTATGATAATGCAACTACCAGACCTTCGCAACAGACACGTAACTCACAGTTGTTTGTGTTTGCTGCTGTGGTCTGTAATGTGTAGAATCAGTCTAGTCTAAGCATTTAATTCCAACAGGGTGGGGTTTTATACTGACAGGCAAGGGTTGCAGCAAATTTTACTGGCTGCCATTTACTAAGGCTAGCCTCAGGCCGGTTGCCTAGGACTCACACTCAAGACAAGACAACAGTCCCCTGAGACATCAGGTCATTGTCCATTGCTACTGCATATATAAATGAGGGAAAAGAAATCTTCTGGTTATAAAACCGCATCTTCTCTTTCTTCAGCATTTATTTATATGCTGTGGTTCCCGCAGATGGAAAACTGCCAAATGTTTATACAATGAAAATTCATCATCTGGCCTGGTTGCTCAGCCTGCACCACAAAAGTAAAAGTTACAATTGCTGTGCTGTTGTCGTAATGTACTGAAAATACTCTGAACCATCTGTAAACTAAAACACTGATTAGAATCCTGGAAGTGTATTTCATTTGAGCGAAGCCTCAAATGAAAGACTAAAATGACCCTACACACCTCTTGGAAACTGTGATAGGAAACACAAGATTTACGGATATTCACAGATTGCCTTGCCTTGATTCTGACTGTGTGTACCACAGTCAATTTGGCAGATACTGAAAGATATATTTATTTTATTAATTTGAAACACCAGGACAAGCAGCAAATCATATACACTGGTGTGATATGGCACAAGTGCATCTTCTTTCACAGTGACTTTAGCATAAAGAAATGGCCAAAAATCGAATTTTTCAGTGACAGGAAAAGGGACAAAATCTGTGTAAATATCTGTTCGTTTGTATTGAATCAAGGCACTGAACAAGGAATGTAGGTTTAAGTGTGTGTGTCAATTCCCAGCCTATAGCGCTTCCTGCTTGTGTGTCTCTGATTGTTTAAAAGATAGGGTTGGGGTGTAACCATCAATATAGGTCATTGACATTGTTCCTATCCTTCCTCTTCGGATCTAAGAGAAATTTACTTTGACAAGACACCAATCACTGCAGTGGCGAATACCAAGCTGAGTCATGTCCGGAGTCATTCATTGATCATCATTAACAGGATCAAAATGTAAAAATGTGCAGATAATGGTCTTTCATACACGTTTTTATTTTCATGTTCATGTTCATACACTCTTACACAAGGCTTTCAAAAGCTCAGGCCTCCATTGTAAATCAAAATATCCTCATGGTGTATTTTTTTCCCCCTTCTTTTCTCTCTTTGTATCTAGTCAATTTGCTGCTTTTGGACGAGAGGGCGCCATGATAAGTGTGAATAGATTTGCACCACTCACTTCAATGAAATAGGGCCACAGGGACCACTCATATTCAATGCAGATCTCTTGTGATTTACCACAATCGAGGTAAAGTTTATGGTAATACTACTCCTGCTGCTAAATAGCAGGCTTTATTTATTCCTGGCTTGGGCTGTCACCAAGGTTACCATTTGCATGGCATGGCTTGTTTATGACTTTTTTAGCCACGGCTGCAGGTTATTCCATGAAAGAAGTACTGTATGTGGATGAGGGTCAAATATATATGCCTACACACTTCTCCTAAGCAATATGATGTAGGTTCACAATTCAGGATGTGTAATGCCCTGCTGAATCCTTTTGCAAGACACTAAGTTCCTACCATCTGTAGCATTCTCTTCATATTAAACTGATATTTATTACTTTATTGTCATGACCACAGTTAAATGCAATATTGTAAAAGGTCGTACAAGCCTTCTCTGCTTCCTTTACTGTAGCTGATCCTGACCTCTGACCTACCTCTGGCCTAAAGGAAAGGGGGACGTGTATTTTCCTACAAGGCTCAATTACATCATGATGATCATTATCATAACATCAAGCATTCGTCTCATCCAGTTTGATAGTGTGGTATAGCCTGTTCACATTTCTGTGATGTTCCGGTCTGCATGTCAGCAAACACAGCTGACCCACAAAACCCGCTTGTTGACTGCGGGCCCTAGACCGGGAGAGCAGGTGCAGCAAGCGGATGATCGATTGGTTTCCAAACCCAGTGTTTTAAGCTAACGTCAGCTAGCAAGCGGGCTCACTTTCTATAATGCACCATTAAAGATACATACTAGCTGACAGCTAGCTACGTGACTAACACTGGGAGCATACTTACTCAGTGGTCCTCCAGGTCCAAATACCTGGTCTTTGGCAGGCGGAGTGCCGCTCTGTCGCTCGAAGTTGCCCGGGTTGGAGAAATAATCCCTCAGTCTCGGAAGCTCTCTGCCTGCTTCCAACAGTTCGGTATGAAACTCCAGGGCCGTGAGGATGTATTGGTCCCGTAAAAGCTGAGCAGCAATAACATCCACAGATACCCGTGTCTCGGCGCTGCCTGCCATAGCGGAGGTGGCCGCGACCGAGACCGAGATGCCCTCACCGCTGGGGCTCGTCCGGTTGCTAGACAGCAGGAGCGTTGGAGGCTCGGCGTCCGCAGGCGGAGAGAAAGGATTGCCTGGCGGCGGCCCTGGCGCCCCGTCACTCGGGCTTCTCTCTGTGTCAACTGTTTCATTAGGGCGCCGTTCAGCCTCTTCCTCAGAATCACTGAGATTAAACGGGTTGACCGACGCCATTTTTGCACTGTAAAGATTTCAAGCTAAGCTAATCAGACCCGCTTCTTCCTGAATAGATATTAAGCTAGCTACAATTTGGTAGGTGGCTCCGACATGAGGGGGAGAATGCGAGGCTCTGATTGGTCAAATCTGACAGACGTTATTCCTAAAGCCCGCCTCTTTCATGGGATAATAGAATATGATTGGATGCTGGCAAAACAGAGGGGAAAGCTGGGCAGGGCACGTTTGACAGCTGATAGCCTATGCTAGCTAATGTGTTATCAAAGAACCACAAGCTGTGAAAATAACATTTTTTAGTGAAAATGCACTATTATACATATTGCTCGAAATAAAACTTAATGCGATTTATTTTCATTAAAAGGCGTTTCGAGATACGTAAAAGAACGCTCACTGTGAAATAAACGTTTCAACTACAGTACCCACAATTCAGCTGCAAAGCGCATACAAACGTCGAAGTCACAACAAGGAAGTGGATGCTCATGGTACCTGAATTTCTTGTACTAATCTTCTTAGACAGAGGGACAGTTGGTTTTGTAAAAGGGCGTACTTAAAGATTACGTTGATCTTGTTTCGTACAACAAAGCCCTAAGCTGTCTGGTTCTCTAGACGTGTAATTGGTCATCTACAAAGATAAAATGGAAGCTAAATCTGGTGAATGAGTGTATAGATAGTTCTGCTTTCCCATTCATTCATCAATGAGACAGCGTATGGGCAGATTCCACTGACGTTACATACAGGTAAGACTTTTCGCATGGCCTAAATATGAAACTGATTTTCTTAGTCACTCTCTTGTCAACAGGCTTCACTGACTGCTAGTCTTCTGGCGCAATGGCTAACTTACCACTGCAATGTATCGAAATAACTGTTAGTAGTTATTTCTGCACGTTTGCTAATGATGTATAGTGACAATAGGATTACCCTTGCTCGTAAGCAGTCTTCACATAACACAAACTTTGGCTTAACTAGTCCATGTTACACTAAACCTTTCTAACACCTCCTTCTCTATTAGAAGTAACTCCTTTACCCTGAATGTAAAGCTAATCTGTCTGTCGCTAAACCTTGTTTGTCCCTATTTCATAATTTCCGCCTCTTTGTCTTCTCTTCTTATTGTTGCTCCGCAGACACCGCACAGTATTGCCACTCAAAATGAGGATGATCACCTTCTTCCTGGTTGGACTGACAGTCCATGTAGTCTTCTTCTTCTCTATCTTTGACATCTACTTCACCTCTCCCCTGGTCCATGGCATGACACCTCAGAACACACCACTGACACCTCCTGCCTCCAGACTGGTGTTATTTGTGGGCGATGGTCTCAGGGCAGACAGTCTCTTCACACTCCTGCAAAACGGCTCATCCAGGGCCCCATATTTAAGGTTGGAAAACTGATGCACAGTATGCACGTGGTGTGTTTGTGTGTGTATTACTCTTATAACTCTTAAGTAACTTGTATTTGTGTGTGAATGCCTGTGTGTGTGTGTTCCCAATATCAGGAGTGTGATAGAGGAGAAAGGTACTTGGGGTGTGTCACACACACGTGTGCCCACCGAGTCTCGTCCCGGTCATGTTGCTCTCATTGCTGGCTTCTACGAGGATGTCAGTGCTGTTGCTAAAGGTAGGTGTGCATGTGTGCATGTTTGATGACTACTGCTTGTGACTGCAAGTGCATTGACCTTTTTCTGTGTATATGTGTGTTTTCAGGGTGGAAAGAGAATCCTGTAGAATTTGACTCTGTGTTTAATGAGAGCAGACACACCTGGTGCTGGGGCAGTCCTGATATTCTGCCCATGTTTGCCAAAGGTACAAAAGCACACACATGCACACGCGCTCCCACAAACAACACAATCAGAACCTCTAATATGAAAGGGAAAAAAATGATGAAAATTTAAGCATAGTATGTCCTTTTATGTAGTTAAATAAAAACATTTCTTTTATTCCTCATTGCTGTGGAATTGTAATGCAGTCAGTTTCATGCTGTGGTTCTTTCAGGTGCCAGTGGAGACCATGTGTATACCCACACATATCCGGCAGAGGAGGAGGACTTTGCCTCTACAGATGCCTCCAGGCTGGACAGCTGGGTGTTCACTCAAGTCAAAGTATGGTAGTGGAATTACTAATGATAATGCTGAATATTGATAATAGCTACTAATAAAGTCGTAGAAAATGTTTCAATATATTTCTAGGTGACTCTATTGGTACTGTCAGTGATGATTTGCACATTACTACCTTGAATAAATAGATTTTTTTTTCTCTCTGCACTAGTCATTCTTTCAGTCAGCCAAGTCTAACTCCAGTTTGAGGGCCAGTCTGCTCGAGGATAAGAATGTCCTCTTCCTGCATTTGCTGGGCATCGACACAAATGGACATGCTCACAGACCAATGTCGCAGTAAGAGACATTATTAGGATTTCTTGTTGTTTTGCCATTTACATTAAATTTAATTGCACTCTACATGCTAACATAAAATGAACATATTCTTCCAAATCAGCATTCACTTGTGCTATCTCCATCTTGTATTTGTTTTTTGTCTAGGGAATACCTGGACAATATTGCTCTCGTAGATACTGGTGTAGCCGAGCTGGTGTCTATAGTAGAGGACTTCTTTGGTCATGATGGCAGAACAGCCTATGTCTTCACCTCTGATCATGGCATGACAAACTGGGGTAAGATATTTGTTTGTCTATATGTGCCGTTTTAATGTCTATAGCTGTCAAAAAAAAAAGAAAGTTTCACTGGAGTTTTTTATTTTTATCATCTGTTTTTGTGTGTATGTGTATATTTTTGCATGATTGTGTGCATGTGTCTTCAGGTTCACACGGTGCAGGCCATCCCTCTGAGACACTCACTCCTTTAGTGGCGTGGGGAGCTGGAGTTCAAAAAGCCCACAGAGTGACTGAACCCCAACCATATGATGATGGGTACCTACAAGGTGCTAAACTCAAACTGAGCATGCACAGCTTAAATATCAGGTTTTTAAGCTTCAGTTTAGCCAGGTTCTCTTACACCTACAAGATAATTACTTCATCACAATCATTATTTTTAAGCAAAGTGTTATTCTGAATAAACTGCTCCTAGTGTGATTTAATAAAGTCATTTTGAATTTAGCATTCAATTTGGAATAAAAACATAATTATTATTTTCTTTCTATATCTCTGTCTACATTGCTGTTTTATCCTTACTGTTTCTCTCAGATTGGAAACTTGAGCACCTTCGTAGGGTTGATGTCAATCAGGTAAGCCCCATGTCACTGTCGTCAGTGATTACAACTAGATATTAAATGTGCATAGCAAATATAGCAGACAAACAGGCAGTAAAACTTTTTTTTTCCTGCAGGCAGACATTGCGACCCTCATGGCTTCTCTCATTGGTGTGCCCATTCCTGTTAACTCTGTTGTAAGTCCAGAGATAAACCAAAGACAACTGAAATATTCTAGTCATTTTTTTCTTTTAAAGTTGTATGTAATCATTAACTGCATTATCAAGGTCGTCAAAGATTCATTTTGACTTTATGTTCATTATTTGTGTGTATTTGTGTCTCTTCAGGGTGTGTTACCTCTTCTCTACCTTAACAACACTGACCAGTTCAAGGCAGAGAGCCTTTACACTAATGCTATTCAAATACTAGAGCAGTTCAAGGTATGAACCATTCACCTCCGCTACTACTGACATGCTGATTATTAACAGGTTACAAAGGGCAGTAAACAATCACTTGTCACTTCATTACTTGGTAAATATGCAGCTACTAATTGTAATTATTTGCAGCAGTACAGGAAATTATACTAATATGTTGGTTTTAATAGATACCTCCAGTATATTTATTTGATATAATAAATTTACGATGATAGCTTTAAACACCATATCATCACCAAGTTCTAAGTTGTTTTAAGGCATCTATATCTATATCTATATATATCTCTCTATATATATATATATATATATATATATTGTTTACTGCCCTTTGTAACCTGTTAATATAAATATATATGGTGATTCATTTTTATATGTTTTCATAGATGAAAATGATCCAGAAAAAGGAGACAACCCTGTCTTTTCTCTTCACCCCATATCAGTAAGTACAATTGGTGAGTGAGTGAACTTTTTTCTGTGTGTGCTTCAGTTAAAAAAAATATCAAGGGATCAGGTTATATTTTTAGTAAGAACGTTAACCAGATGCCAGTTTCTGAGGTATTCTATTTCTGGCCTATGCAGGCAATACATTGTTTATGGTTTTGTAGTCGTCGATGTGAAAGCAAATGAAGATAACTTTTTTTTAGTCAAAGACCACATTTGAATGCAACTTCACACACTCAATGTTTAATGCTCCATCTTACTGTTTTCCCAGACTATTGACTGAGTCAAAACAAGCAGAATTCACCCACAAGGCCAGAATACTGATTCAGCTGGAGAAGTATGAGGATGCTGTGAGTATGCGGAAGAAATAGTCTGCAGCTTATATGTAAATTGACTGTTGTACAAGCGTATTAAAGTCACCATTTAGTTTTATTCTAGGTACCTAAATTCATTCAACTGGTGAAACACGTAGTGACCAATGGTAGTGGAGTGTAATATGTTGTGTAAATATTGTACTAGTAACCACTGCTATATCTGTACCAGTGGAAACATCTTAGAAGATTGTTAGGTTAGAATGATCACTGTCCTTACAGGTTTCTTTATTGCGTCACATTTCTTTCTTTCACTTTCCCTCATCTCTTTCTTGTCAGATCTCTCTGTGCCAGTCTCTGATATCCCATGCTCTGGAGGGCCTGGTCTACTACCATACCTATGACAGGTTCTTCCTGGGTTGCAGTGTGGTGCTAGGATTTGTGGGCTGGACCTCATATGTTGTCCTAATAATACTGAAGACTCATGCCAGCCTCAATAGGCATCCTAGTCTCCTCAAACAGGTTAGGACAACTCTTTCCTTCTTTGCCTTCATAGAATCCTTCCACCCAGACAAGTTCCTGAAACTTGAATGTCTTGTTAAGTTACATTTTTGGTATTGCTCCTATATGTGCAGATTCCTAGCCATAACCTGGAAAGGCTTTGTGTATGTGCGGCAGTGGTGATCACTGTGTTCCTGCTTATCCAAAGGAGCCCTGTTACCTACTATATTTACTGCCTTCTGCCTGTCCCTGTATGGTACTCTGTCCTTAAAGAGTGAGTAATGCATGCATTTGAGAAAATGTAAAATGGTTAAAACATGACACATCTGTACACACACAGTACAGTATAGTCCCATCAAACAAATGTGTATAGTTCCTGTAAACTGTCCTCAGTGAGCGGTGGAGCAAACACCACACACAGTATGTCAGCAAATATCAAGTCGCATCAGTGGTGATCTCACTCGGTGAATGTAGCAGTATTTAATTGGATGTAATTTACCTCACACATACTTGTTCATGCATTTCTAGCACAAGCTACAGCGAGGTGTTAATGAGATCCTTTGATCATGCGTCTCCTCTGTAAATGGATGAAAGGACTGTCTTTGCGGTTTTCTTTCTTTTTTTCTCTTTCATCCAAGAAAAAAAAAAAACAAGCTCTTTAATGATCAATTTTAGGTTTGGAACTCTAACAGATTTGATTCACTCAGCTCCCTCTTTGCCACTCTGGAAATGTTTTGGCTATTTTATTCTGGTGGCGTTTGGAATCGAGTTACTGGTAGGTGTCTTTTAATGTCTTCTAATGTACATTTAGAGGCATATTTCTGTTTCAGTACACTGATTATTATTATTATTATTATTATCATTTTACCAATCGTTCACAATACAGTATAGGGCTGACAGTTTTGACCACCTTTGCTGCCCCCAGGTGGTGAGTTTCTTCCATCGCGCCATGCTGACTGTGGGCCTGGCTGTCCTTTCTCTCTGGCCGTTCTTGTCAGGAATTTTTGGCAAGGCCAAGGTAATTTCAGGTCATTGCTTCTGCAGTACACCAGTAAAAGTCATAGTATTTGAATATTCTTGAATATTTCTAAATTCACGTTACATGCTATAAAAAAAAAAAGGGAATTGGGAATACCAATACAGACACAATCACACACAGCTCATAGAGGCTTTGACAAATGAATTTTTAGCTAGTTATTATGTATAGTTTATTCGGTCTAGTTTTTTTTTAAGAATGTGATAACGTTTTTTGTTTTTTTTATGAAGACAGTAATTCTGATGAATAATATCACTGATTAAACTACATTTCATTCTTCTTAGATTTCCATAACTACAGTAAATGTTTTTATTTAATCTGACATACATCATATTCTATGCTACACAGTGCTCTAGGATTATACTATAGACTATACTCTCAGGACAGAGCACTGTGTAGCATTCAATATGATGTATGTCAGATATAGCTAATTTTTTTTTCTTGGATCAGTACAACAATATAAAATGAATTAAACTAACTGATTTGCTGTGGAAGGACTACATATTGCATATTAAGTACATATATTTTTGCACATCTTTATCGTCACATACATACACATTTTCATCTAACTATATGCACCCATTGTCTCTGTCCCTGTGTAGTTCCGTTCATTGAGCTGGTTTTTGGGCTGTCTGTGTTTGGCTACTTTTCCCCTGATGCCTGTTGTGGGTAGAGAGCCTAACATACATCTGGTGTGAGTGCTTCATCTAAATGGTTACATTTATCAGAAATTTTATCACAGCTTCCTGCTGTGTGAAAGGGCAACCAGATTGAGGTCAGTCAATTACCAGGAAGTGTTATTTTTATATTCCTATGATGAGAAAATTGTCAGTGTCATAGAGACGGGTTTCTGTTTAAGATTTGTAAGACCAAGCCAACCCTCGTGATGTAACTGTGGGGTTATTTTTTCAGACCTGACAGACCTTAGTCCAAAACCATAGAAGAGATGCAACTACTTTTACAACCTAAGCATCAATCTTTATAACATGTAAACTGGACATGAAATTCTTTTAATCCCCTTTAACTAAGCAGCCAAAAGCCTCATGATTGATTCTCCAAAAAAAACAAAACCAAAAAAACAACAACTTGAAATTGGATTAATGGAGGAGTAAGAGACAGAGAATCACGCTCAAATAAACTACTTATTTACTCCACATACATACATGTGCAAAACGAAACTGAATGCCCAGAACATGTCAATAATAATAAGGTAACATATGATGTTTGTTTGCACAGTACCTGTGCCGGTCTACTCGCGCTCTTTACTTCAGCCTGTTACTTGTGGTCATCACGACAGAGAGCACCACTTCACCTCAGTGACAGACAGCAGTTTGTCATTCAGGTAACAGTACATGTCATGTTGTGTGTGTGTGTGTGCTTTTGTGTGTGAGATTCTGTCCCAGCATTTTCTCAAAATTAATTCTGACCTGTCAAACTCAACAGATGCTCCACGTGACAGTGTGTGCCTATGTGCCATATCTCACACACTCCAGCCTGCAGCAGAAACAGGGCCTGCCACTTCTTAATCAGATCATCAGCTGGACCACATTAGGTAGGTGGATGTGAGCTAGCATAAGATAATTGGGATTTGTCCATTTTCAACACCATAGAAGTTTCATAGGAAGATTGTAATCATATTTATGTGTCATTTATGTTTACATTTTTAAAAAGTGATGGTTTAAATGTCATCATTCATCCTGTATATCCTATATGCCTCTCTAGCTCTATGACCTGGTACTCCTATGACACCTGTCTCTTCTCTTTTTTTTCAGCATCTTCTATGGTGGTTCCATTGCTTAGCTCCACACGTATTTTCCACCGACTTCTCAGCATATTCCTCTCTCTCACTGCCACATACCTACTGCTCAGCACCGGGTAAGACAAGACATTACACATACACATCACTGCAGCTGCACTACCACGTCAGATTGTGTCTCATGTAGGGTTTCATGACCACCACAGCAAAGCTACAAAATGGTCAAATTTCAAACGCATGTGTGCTTTTCCCAACCAGGTCAGAGGCCTTGTTCCCGCCAGTGTTATCTTGGTTGATGTTTGTGTGGATCAACATTGAACAGGAAGCTATGCTCGCTCAGGGTGTCTCGGGCAGACAAGAGGTAAAACATTTTAAGTGTTGTATTTCCAAATTTTTATCTGGTAAGGCTGCGTGAACTTCATGACAAATAACAATCAAATTTCAAAAGTCAAGACAAGTATGTCTATTTATTGTACTGTAGCCATGTATCAAATTTAGATCTACTGCTATTATGTTCATGTACTGGCTTCTCTGGGTAACTGCTCCTGCTAACAGATTATTTGAGCTTGTATTGGTATATTTTTAGTTGTTTGCATAGATTTTATATAAATATATGTTCTGGAGTCTCTACTTATCTTGTGTTAAATGTGTTTGCTATACACTGCTTTAATACCTTTTTCTAACCAAACAAATAGGAAATCCCTTCTCATGGTAACATACTGTAATCTGTGAAGCAGGTTTACATAAAGCTCTACATAATGCACATAAGGTCTCAGTAATTACCGTGTGTTATCATGTGTCTGGGTATGTCTTTGAATGTGTGAATGTGTATTGGAATTGATTTGTGAGTGTGTGTTTTCTTTCAGCTCTCCATTATTGATTTCTCTGCAAACATCGACATCACCAAGATCCGACAGCTAAAGTTGGATGACATCAGAAGATCTTATTTTTTTGTATCTGCCTGAGAGTATTAGCAGCAGTGACATTAGTCCAAACCATAAATAAACTGACACCATAAATAAACTGACACCAGTACTTACAGTACTTATTTGTACTGTAAGTAGTGCTAATGGCTCAATGGAGTCAGGTGTTGTTCAGGCCAAACTATATCCAATTAAAATAGTTTGATGTTTGAAGTTACAGTTTTACATTTCCTTGACTACATTTTCTTCAGGTATTTTTATAATAACAGCTTTCTTCGGAACAGGGAACATAGCTTCCATTAACAGGTATGTACATCTGCATATGTGCTTCACTTATATGTAGTGAAGATATATAGATATGTACTTAAGTGTGTTTGTGTAAATGACAGGAAGTTGTGCTCTCACTGAAAACGTGATTTTGTAATCCCAATGGGACCTGGTTAAACAAACTTAGTATATATATTTTTTAAGTATTAGGTAACAATGTGGCATTTAAATATAGGCTGGAAATAAAAGATGTGTGAAAATATAGTAGCAGACCCACTGTCTGTGTATTATTTGCAGTTGTCTGTATCCATTGTCTACACTTCTTTCTCCTTTTGTCCAGTTTCGACCCAGCGTCTGTTTATTGTTTCCTCACTGTCTTCAACCCCTTCATCATGGGAGGCCTGATGATGTGGAAGGTATAATATTTTAAACACTTCTTTTCTTTGGTATTTGCTGGGTATATGTATATTCTCCTTTTTCCTTCTTTTTTCACCACAAGAAATAGATTTCTAAAAAAAAAAAAAGTTAAGTTGTTTTACAGTTTGTGACTATTCATCATCTAAAGACTTTCATGTTTTAACCATATCTTGTGTTGTCCTATATTTAATCTCAAGCCATGACCTTTCAACCTGCTGCCTTTTTAGTGACCTGTTTCCTCTGAACCTCTTCATTAAATCTTAAATGTTGTGTCCTTTTGTTCTTCCAGGTTATCATTCCATTCATAATAGTAATGTGTTCATTTGAGACCATCCAAGTTGCAACACAGCTCTCATCAAGAAGGTAACTCCTCACTGCAGCCTTTAAAATAAGATACCAGAGCAAATGTATCAGTTCGGGCACTATAGGATAAGTTTAGTCATCTTCACCGACGACATCTTGGGGGATTGATCGTACTTTTGGTGGCAGGACTGTCATTGCCTCGCAGACACTTGCTAACAGAAAATACATTTCATCCTGTCACACAGTTTAGATTTGATTCCACTATATGCTTTTTAGACTTTAGATTTTAAACCTCCTTCCTCAGTTCTTTTGTCTCTTATTCATTCTTTTCAGTTTGTTCCTCATTGTCCTGGTCATCTCGGACATGATGGCTCTGGTAAGGCATTTCCTGTTTACTTGAACAGTTCTGGTTGAATGTTGGTTTAAAGACACCTGTGAAGTTCTTTCTTACTTAGTCTTGTTATGTAGAGTGGACGTTAACCTCACACAATACATTTTTAACCCAGTCTTCCTCTCCTCAGCACTTTTTCTTCCTGGTGCAAGACTACGGCAGCTGGTTGGACATTGGCACAAGGTAAGTGAACTGAGAAATGCATGATTTGAATTCATTATTAATTGTTAATAAAAGTTGTGAATTATTAATTCACAACTTGACTCATACACACATTGTCCTTCCTTATTCCCTGTGCCTGCTTTCCTTGTCTGTGATGCACACTCTTACACATAAACATGTTGAACTTGTCTCTTTCAGCATTAGCCATTACGTGATAGTAATGTCAATGACCATCTTCTTGATGCTGCTCAGTGTGGTTACACACATCTTCACCTCAAAAAGACTCCTCCTGTGGAGGAAACCCAAGATGCACTTCCCCTAGAAAAAACAAAACATTTGTATGTGTGCTCATGCAAAATAACCCAATTTATTTATTTATTTTAATCATTTTTTTTAATTGTCATATAGCATTTGCCTTATCAAACCAGGGTTTGTTCATATAAGATATGGGATATTCTTTTAGGACTCACTTTACTCTATAGTATTGTGCAAAACTCTCACACCACTTGGATAAATTGTTGTTCTGGAGTGTTGAAAATCAGCTCTCATGTTCTTATTAGTCCGCTACTTTAAGGAACTGCTTCAAAAGTATGTACCACATGACTACCTGAAAATTACGTGACATTTTACATGACATAACATAACTGTGTTAAATTTACATTCTCAATACTTAGTTCTTCTTCTCAGTTGTCTTCCTTGTCGTAAGGATCCTTGCTCTAGTTAGGGTGTTTCCCACCGTAGTTTCCCCCGTCTTTTCAACTTATGAGAAGATGGTTGTAATCGGCAACTACAGTACATCGCTAGATACCGCTAAATTCTGTACACTGCTCCTTTAATGGTTGCTTGGTTTTACTTCAGTGTAACAGTGTGATTTTTAAGTAATACATGTTTAAAGTCATCAAGCTTTTCCTCAGTGATAAATACTGTGTAGATAGGACATCTTCCAGAGTGGTCCAAGAACTGTTTGCACTGTATTCTTTGGTACACCGCGTCTCTGTTTGGCATTGGCATTGTTTTTGCATTAATCATTGATGAATTGACTAAGGCTACTTGAATATTTGAACGTGAGTTATGCCTTTGGCAAGGGTGCTGATTTATGATCCACCACCCAAAGCATTGTACTTGATGACTCTTTAAGTATGTGACACTACTACTTCCTGTAAAGCTGCCTAAAACTTACAATTGTTTAGAAGGGAAAGGGATGTTATTTTAATTTATTGTGATTTACTATGACACTGTCCCAATAAACTGAAGGAGTTGAATGGAAACAGGGACTCGTGTGTGGTACAACTGCAGCTGTAAACAGATTTAAACCAGATGACAGTGTAGTTGCTGTGCTCCCCGTTCGTGCATCAGGGTATCTACAGCCATGGCCTAGGCTTAGAAAATCTAGATGGGGAAAAGTAAAAGATAAATGTCCTTAAACAGCTGCAGTCCAGATGCACTTGAAAAGTTTCTTTAGCCCCCATGAGAGCTTGAGTACCCAGCACTAGGATTCTGATTGCATTTGGAAACTCCTTGTTAAATGTCACTAAGATGTATAACTGTAGCCAAGAATATTACAATGTGCTGCTATGTATGTTTTCCTTGAGCAAAGAAAACAAAATAAAAACAATAACTTGTTCTAATGTGTGACATTGTTTTTTTGAATATGGCTCTGGACTGGCCTGCATCTTCATCCTGTCACTAGTTAGTTGGAGTCGCAGTATACGCTTGCTAAGATGTGAGATGGGGAAATTAACACATCTGTCAACATCACAGCTAGTCCTACCACATCCTTTCTCACTTCTTCTTTTTTAAATTGACCAATTATTTCATCAAAAACAAGATGAACATGAGTTCTGTGGAATTTTAAATTTGACTTTAGATATACAGTATATAGAGATAATTTTGGAATCTATTCAAATGTTAATTAAGTTAATTAAGATCTTGCATGAAAAGCTAGTTAGTTGAATGAAATCCAAACACATGACAAATGATATGTAACGTTTAATGAACCTGTTATTAAGGTAAGAGATACGAAACTTTCTCAAGTTAAAATGCAGAAGAAGCTGTAGGCGTAAGCAGTTTATCTGCATTGATCATCTCTGCTTTTTTCATGGGCTGCATATACTGTAATGTTTAAGTAAGGCACTTCTTTTGCCAAAGCAGTATACTTCGTATATAGTATTCGTTTCCAGCAGTCAGATTTTGCTTAATTTTGCTGTTTAGTTCTTTGTTAATATAATACATGTAAAAGGTCATCTCTACTGGCAAACCAGTACTGTACATACAGAAACTGTATGTGATGCATATGTGCACTCATGCACCAAACTTTTCTTTCACTTCACTTTCCTCCTAATCAACGGTTCAGTAAGGCATCCACTATACGTACGTCACAATGATTTGTATTTCAAGTGAGTTGGTACAGACAAACAGCCAAATATAGAGTGCTGACCAGAAGGAGGAAGCAACCATCTCTGTGGTTGTGCTAACGTGTGTGCAATCACCTCCTGTTTCTGTCAAAGTGCAAACACACAAACAATCACACACAGAGTCACACACAATAAGCAAAACGGTTACGGATAGCGGTCACAGACAAGACACAGAACCTAAGCTTCTACATAAAATTTGCACATTTGCGCAGAAACGCACACACACACACACAGACAGACATTCTTTTGACGGACACAGAGTTTTTCATGCTCACAGGCGCAGCGTGCTTGCTCGAGATAATGTGATGAAATGTAGAGGGCATGCACATCATTTAATAACTTCTTTTCACACAGAAGAGCACTCGGCAGCCAGTTCTTCTTAAGACCAAAAGGTAAGTTAAGTAACTAACTGGTGATCTCTCTGGTTTTGACTATGTTCTTTCAGTTTCAGCATTGTTCCTTTGGTAAACTGTGGATAATATCTTTAGGCCTATTTCCAAACTTCAGGATATTTAAATGTAAATTTTCCTTGTCATTTTTTAGATGGTTTTTGGTTGTTTTAGTTGTCTGTTTCCTGTTACACCGATTGTATTTCAACTTGTCACTTCTTGAAGAAGTGGAAGATGTATGTCGGACTATAATTAAACTGTGGTTAATGTCTTCATCTGAATCTTGTGGACAAATATGAGCGACTTGTGCAAGTTAAATCAGCCAGTTTTTATCAGTCAGTTGATGAAAATTGATTGAAATTGACCATAAATATTTCGAATTCCAAACATTTTAATTTTTTCCTCTCTCTGTTATATTTAATGTTTGCTCTTTTTTTTCTTTTCTTTCTCTATTTAAGATGAATACCACAATATCCCAAAGCACGCAACCCACAGCCATGACACAACTGGATACTAAGTACCACACAGTCCTCCTGGTCATCTACTCTGTGGTTCTTCTCACCGGTGCCATCAGCCTGAGCCTGATGATATACATCATGAAGTCCAACATGAAATCCGTCACCTCGATCGCTGTGCTCAACCTAATCTTCACCCACTTCATCTTCCTCCTCACTGTGCCTTTTAGGATTTACTATTACAGCACTGATGAGTGGATCTTCAGCAGGGGGTGGTGTAAAACGGTAAGCAGCATGATCCACACCCACATGTACATGTCTTTCATCTTCTATGTGATCATCCTCATTATGCGCCTGATGGCGTTCTATAACAAAGATCAGTGGATGGCATGCTTCCAGAGGATTCATGCACTCCTTGTCAGTGCTGTGCTGTGGATTGTGGTGCTTGTCTTGGTCCCTTCCATAACGGCTTTTTCCTACGGCATAGGAGGTAAAGCGGGACACAAGAACAGTAGCACTCGTTGCTTCGAGTTTGGTGGAAACATAAAGTATGCCATAGTGTTCAACTACATCATAAGCACAGTGATCATAGTGGTGGCCATTGTATTGACTGCCCTCCAAGCCAATGTCTTCAGGATTTTATACAAGAAGGATCGCCAGGGATGCACCTCTCAGCAGCAGGACTTTGGGGCTCAGTTCAAGAGTCTGTGTTTTGCCCTCATTATGGTCGTCTGCTTCATTCCCTACCACATGTTTCGGCTGTATTACATAGATCATATAGAATTTTTGCAGGAGATTAATGAGGTTTTTCTGAGTCTGACCACTTTTAACTGCTTGGACATGCTCACCTTCATGGGACGGAGAACTTGCTACAGGTGCTGCCCGGGAAAGGGTTGAGGGGGTCAAGAGACTTTATTTGCTTTATTTTGTAACTTCATTTTCCTTTACTGTTCTTTATTGTCACACATAAAAACAAAAACAAAAAAACAAACAAAAAAAAGTACTAATACTACTAACTGGTTGTGCATGTGAACAGCTTCAGGATATGTGGTGAAGTGAAAAGGAAGGTCCAATATCGCTGTCTGAGACATTTTAAAAGATGCGGTGTGATGGGCTGGGCATCATTTCATGTGCCTTGTGTTTGATGCATGTAGGCAAGACACAGAAGGAAGGTTACAGTGTCCAAGGTGTTATGCGAACAGCCGTGTCAAACAACAGCAATAGTGCTGCATTAGCATCAACTATGTAAATTTGACTTTTTGCTTATACAGCCACACTGAATGTGCATCCTCTGTATTAACTTTTTATTTTCTTTATGAATGCTGGTAGTGGTGTTTGGGGACTGTTGGGTAATAGGGAGTGGTTGACCTTGGGAACCAGAAAGAAAACCAGAAAGATCAAATCTAACCAATCTAAGTTCTGTCAGATGTATCCTACCACTCTACAGTTTTTTGTTTGTTTGTTTGTTTGTTTGTTTTTGTTATGTGACTCATTAAACTGTTCTACTAAATATAAATATATAATTATTATTATTAGAATGTGTGCCATTATTTTTGAAAATAATAAAGGAGACTGTCGTTTTGACTCAAAATGAATGAACTCGTGCCATCTGCTGGCCATTGTATATACGACACATGCTTTATAATTTTGTAATGCTAGACTATGCCATTGGGCTTTCCCTCATTTTTCATGCAGAACGTGACTTAATGTAAAAGACATGAATGAGTGAATGGAAATGAAAAATAAATGTATTTGCTAACACTTCACCCCTGTGTGCTGTAGCGTTCACTTCCATAGCTAAGAAGAGAAATAAATGTCTAAAATTGTTACTTTTTCACCATTATTTTGTGAAACATTACCAGGATCTCTTACCTTCTGCCCTCGGAGGCGGGTGTTAGTGGCCCCTTGCTGACATGCACACAAACACACACACACCTGGTGATTCTTTTCCTTTTGGTTTTTATGGCGCTGGGTTACTGTTTAACATCCCCACCCTACTTTGAGTTTGTTTAGTAAATCGATCTAATGACGGGGCTATGGTGGCGCCATCCAATGTGTCGCTCCATGAATTATAGGCTGCTCAGCTCTTCAACCTTCCCTTTTAATGTTGTCGAACACCTTTACCATTTTCCCATTCTTAGTGTCACTTAGACTAATGTTGCACTGAGGGACTGCTCACTACTGGAGTACAACGGTATACCTGGATAAATGCACATCCCAGACGGAAACAAAAACACAGGTAAGTCAAACTCCTCCTGTGAAGAATATTGCCACTGAAATGCAAAATATCCCCCATACCTGTGAGACTTATGAGACGTATGTTGTTGCTTGTGTGGAGGAAGTGAAGCTGACCTATATCAGTTTCTCAAGAAGTTCGGTAACGTGTTCTGCTAAATCACGTGGTTTTGTATTTTGGTAGTAATATGATGGTAATCCCCGTTCACCCACACTTTGGTTGCTGCCGTAATCAGAGCTGGTGTACTTTTGAATTGTACAATATGTATAGTATTTTGTCGTCCAATGTGTGCCAGAATTTCTGTTGCATTTTACCCAGTGTATTTAATGACAAAATGTTCTCGCCCCTCTGTACACAGACAGCATTTTGTGAAAACAGATAAGATAGACTCACTTTGTCACGCAGGCTGAGCTGTAAAGATCATGTGATAACCCATATCATCAGTTTAAGGGCGTATTCTGTAAGAATAGTAACAGTGTTACAGCACAGCATATTGCTAAGCAGGAAGATGGTCATAAAGTCAGTGTGTTTTTCTTCTCTGATGCACTACCAATATGATACTACCACTGAATGTGCATGGAAACAACTCAGTGCCTAATAAAATAATATACGGTATATATATCTCTAAAATATTTTAAATGATTTATTTCTGTTATTCAATGTAAATAGAAATTGACATCCCCAGTCACCAGTGTTGGGTATAGTTACTTTGGAAAGTAGTTAATTAAGTTACAACGTTACTATCATTTAAAAGTAATCTGTTACGTTACAGCGTCACCTATGAACAAAAGTAACGCGTTAGAGTACTCATGCGTTACCAAAAATGAAAAGCCGTTTGCAGCGCCTCGCACATGCTGCAACTTTAACTGACACAGACACACAGCCTCCTTTAAATGCACCGAGAAGTCCTGACAATGAATAACGTCAGTCATCCAACCAAATTAACTCTAAGGAACTCTAAGGAAAGACAGTCAGCAATGTGCTACATAGCGTTTTATAATTTTTTTTTTTTTTTTTTTTTTTATCAGTCAGAACATATGATCAAAATTTAGGAGTTCCCTAATCTTGTTTGGTACTTATATATACCTACCCAGCCCAGGTAGCCTATGAGCACCAAACAAGATCAGGTAACTCCTGAATTCTTTTTTTTAACCGGAATGCAGTTATGAAAGTGCATTTAAGTGCACACAGGTAAGGTAGGTCAGCAGGGCACAGACGCATCATCACAGCGCTGCGCCTCCACTGACACAGTGGTGGCACAGTACTGTCTGACAAAAAGCAGGCTGCAGTCGGAATTTTTCTTTCCTTATCCGGAGAAATTCATAAAGCAACGGATTACTTACCCACAACACTGCCAGTCACCCAGGCATGTATTTTATTTTGACAAAAGTTTCATCCAAAACTTTGGACATACGTGAAGTGGACACACTCGCCAAATATAATTAAATCCAAATAGAATTTAAGATTAGCTCTTAAACCTACCTGATTTTTTTTCAGCTAAAGAAATCATTTGTCACAAAAATAATTTCTTTTTAAAGGTTTGGCAAGGAGAATGTTATTGACCAAACTAGCTTTGAGACTTTTCACTAAGTGAGTGTGTAACACTGTAACTCATTTAAGACCCTCAACTATGGGTTTATCAGAAGAGGAAATATGTTTTTGTTGACCCTGCAAGTAAGTCTACAATTGCAGGAAACTGCCTGCTGTTAGGTGTCGTAGAAATATCAATGACTTTTTAAACTTTTTCGACTTTTTATTATTCAATTCACATTTCTTTTAATCTGCAAAGTGCATTATCATAGCAGTGGTTAATGGTGTTTAAAGCTGATCCTTAAGTAGAGTTTTAAGATTGAATAACATTCAACTGAACCATGTTTCTTTTTTTTTTGCCCGGGTACCAGGAAGTAGTGGTTTACTAGAGTCAGTTGGCTGGCTGATCATTATGTGCGACTATTAAAAACTCTAAGCTAAACAGAGGCGACAGTATTATGGCCAGTTCTCACAAAGATAGCCTCTTAGCACTGGGTTTTATGGCTTCAAATAGCTTTTGGTTGCTGGGTGGACACAAGGTTTCTGAATTATGTCCTGCTCTGTTCTCAGCTGCAGAAGTCATAATGGATTTTATTATTTTAAGTATTGCTATGAATGTGTAATTCAGATGCTTTTATGTATTTAAAATCAGTAAGCTTTACTATTATAAATTATGTTTTTGCCAATATATACAGTATAATGAAGTAGTAATGAAGTAGAAGGGGCTGGAGATCCCTACAGTGCTTAGATGTTGTTGAACTAAAGGGGATCCAGGATTGCACCAAAGCATGGCTGAATGCATTTCCAGTATATTGGTGTGGAGAATAGAGTTAAATAAACTGATTGGCTTCATTGTTTGGGATACTGTACCTTGAACCAGATAAATTACTACAGTGGTATGATTTGTGAAGTATTCAAAATGTAGAAAGAAAAAGATGAAAGCGTCATTACACTAATAAACACTTGAATTCCTACGCCTGTTGTCCTTGCACTAAACAGCTGAGGGTGAGGCTAAAAGAGCCTTTTAAAGCTTCTAACCTGTTCACTAATGGCTATGGAGAAAAATTAATTTCCATTCTTCAGCAAATACTGGATTTTATATCGTCTCTGTCTACAAGCCTCAAAGCACAGCAAGTTTGTTTGTGTATGTAAAGCACTTCTGTATCACATGATAGCCTCTTAGAAAACTACCCTTTTGCATGCTGCATTTACCCCTTCTGCCATCATACATTCAAGACAGGTTTATACTTTCTAATCCTAGTTTAATGCAATGCGGTATTCTCATGCTACAGTGCTCTGTGTCAGTCATTTTGTGTGTTACACAAGAGAAGAGTAAATTCTTCTTCACTCTCCACAAACCTGATGAGTCAGTAGGCCCGGCCTCACCACTTGGTTAAATTGTAATCTCTCTATCACTTCTCTCTTTCTCTTTCTCTCTGTCTCTCAGCCCCTTTATTTCATCCTCCCCCCGTTAACTAATATGTGTGTTATTACCCTGTGACTGGATACTAATTGCTCTTTCTCTGTATGCCCAGTAAGTAATGTGTGATAATGTGCATTTTGATTTACTGGGCCTACACTGACAATATATTACCTCCATGCCTGTTCATATACTGTAGGTGCTTTTCTGACTGACCCGCTCATTACTGATGTAGGGCATCAAATTTCCCATAATACTGCCTCTTATCATTTACAGCCTTCTCTAACACAATGCCCCAAACTGATTGCCTTTAAGCCACAAAATAAGATTTAGTGCAATGAAATTCCTGATGTAAAATGGGTGGACTGGGACATATTAACTGGTTTATAGCAGTAAATTAGAGTGTGTTTACAACATTTCTGCCCTGAAAGAGGAGGCAGCTCACTGACAACTATATTAACTTGTATTTTTAATTTTCACTTTTGATGGTCCCTGTCTCTCTTCAACGTGCATTTATCAGGAAATCTGATCTGTGTACGTGCTAACTGTTATGACTATAAATTTATGTTAATAGGCAGTTTGAGTATTCCCCTACTTTTAGAGATTGGCTCACCATTCTTAACCATCACCAACAAATGTCATTCATCTTCAGCAGCAGTACAAATGTTAATATTTACTTATATGAAGCCACAAACAGTGAAACTTCAATAAATCCAGGTTCTAAAGGTAAACCCTAAAATTATTTAAGAATGATGCATCAGGAAATGTTAATATTCCATAAAATAACCAAAAAATATGAGCAAAAACAGGTTTCAGTGGGAGTATACGCAGTGAGGTGAATATCATTTCAGATGTTTACAGTGCGGTAATTTGAAAATGTGTAGAAGAAAATTGTATCAACGGAGGGTTGTATATAAACCCTCCGTTGATACAAGTTATCAATATATGATATATGTTTTCCACTTCACTTTGTGTCTTTATAGATTATATCTGCTGAGGTGGTGGAGCTATTACTTCACTATTGATTAGATTAGGAAAGCCTGGATACACACAAACATTCATAAATATACGTGTCTGTAAGAACAAAGCCCGTGTCAAGCATGTAGATACACACACACAAAATCTCACCGACATGCACATTAAATACAAAATCTGATGAAATCTGTCTCATGGTTAAAAAGAATAGGTAGAAATGAGGCAGAGGGTGAAAAAGGAAATGTCTCCTTCACCGTTATCTATCCATCCCTGTGATAAGTGCAAGGGAGAAGGACAGATAAGTAATGTGCAATAAGGTGAGAAGTCTTAGCCACAGCTCCTCCCTTTTTCTTGTTCCTGACCCAATCAGTTGGGATTATAGATCTTTTATGTCAGGGATCTCCCTTGTCATTTATGTAAGAAGAATTAGATAAAGTAGAGACCAGCAGACAGGAAGAAAGAGAAAGAGATACTTTAGAGTGAACTGGGGGGAGAAAAGACGTGAAGAAAGTGTGAGGGAAACCAAGTTCAAACAGGAATGAAGTGTCCTCCTGCTGCTCAGAGTAAATCTCTGTTAGACATGGAAGTAGCTAACTATTGTGAAGGCCTGGATCCTTCATATAGCACACTGGGTTTTGAGAATGCAGAGGTGCTCTATGGAGGAGGAGGTAAGTGCTTGTGCATGCATATAGGCACCTACACACACATATATGGCATCTGTTTTTCAGCATGTGTGTTAAGTTGAATGCTCACAGTGGGTAGGTAAAACAGATCCATATTCCATTTTTATAAGCGCTGATACATAGATACACAGACTTAAATGCAGATCACACAGACAATTCCCACAATAAGTGGGTACCTGCAAAATTACTTAACGTGGACAAAGAAATGAGAAGAGCTTTGTATTGTGTATCTATTAAATCTATATTAATATGATGTATCTGTTCAGGGGGGTTTGGGGAGAGACAGCTAGCTCAGAACTGGTCGTGGAGGTGAGGTAGTCATAAGGCTAAAAATATACTGATTAAGTGAAGTGAGACTGACTGAAGGCAAATGAGTTGCTATTTACAAAAGAGGAAATCAGTAGGGGGTTATTTTCTTATGACATGCTCTATACGCCTAAATGAATGTGGAAATTCATGACATTTTAATGTTGGCCAGTAGTGTAGTACATAGAGATGTCTGTCTGTCTGTTTGTGGCTTGCCTTTTGCTTGTTTATGGAAACGTACGTGGAGTTGTGTACTGTCATTATGAAGGAAATAAAAGGGCTGGGCCGGGGTTGTAAAGGCATCATAATCATAATGTTAATAATAGACTGTTTAGGCAAGAATTGCAGGTATGTGCCATAAAGACATTTTATTGAAGAGCATGCACACATCGTTACATTACAATAATGTCACCCCAGTGTGTGGACAGAAAGTTAGTCTAACTTTGACTCATCTCGCTGAGAATGTTTCATGTGGGACTGAGAAAGATGAGTGTGTGTGTGTTGTGTGTGTGTGTGTGTGTGTGTGTGTGTGTGTGTGTGTGTGTGTGTGTGTGTGTAGAGGGGGGTCTGCTGATGAGTTTCACATGCACATGCTACGATCATGTTGCTGTCCTATTTGGTGGGCTTTGACGGAACGATAAATATGCAGACAATGATGATGATTATGGTTTTGATTACAGTGACGATGCAGCTGCTCATAATGATAACAATCAGGATGATTATTACAATATTGATGACAATGAGGAGATGACAGTAAAAATAAAGACATCATCAGTTATGTTGTAAATGCCTGGTGATTGAACTGACATTTATTCTTTTTCCTGATTTATGTTTTGCAGATGTATTTACTATAATGTACAAATCAAACTCTACACAAATGACTTTGCAGGTATACAAACCCCAACAAGCCTCTGCGGCCATATACACACAGAATATGCTTACTAAAGTAATAAGATGCTTTGACCATTCTACATATAGTGCCTGATGGAGTAGTTCATTAGACAGTTGTCCCATCATTACACCATACTGAACTATTTCTGGATTTCTGCTTTGCAATACACTGATTATGTATATACTGTATGTCAATACCAGCTTGTGTCTGTGCACGTGTGTGTATACGCTTGTGTATTTACCCATGTGAGTGTTTTTGTGTGTTTCAGACAGCATGCCGACAGAGCCGAGCCTGCCCGGTCCAGACAGCAGTAATTGTGCCATCTGTGGAGACAAAGCCACAGGGAAACACTATGGAGCCTCCAGCTGTGATGGCTGTAAAGGCTTCTTCAGGCGCTCCATACGCAAGAGCCACGTCTACACCTGCAGGTACAGATAGCAAAAGCATACTGTGCGAGCACACATGCATACACACAAAATCATAAAATTATGCCACACTTAGATTATATATATATGGAAATTATGGGACACACAGTATGAACATGCATGGGTGTGTGCATACAGTAAATATGTTCTTGTGCACCTTTCTGATCATGTGCAGATATCTCAAAAGAACCCTTA
Organism: Miichthys miiuy; assembly: GCA_036365135.1. Taxonomy (NCBI): domain Eukaryota; kingdom Metazoa; phylum Chordata; class Actinopteri; family Sciaenidae; genus Miichthys; species Miichthys miiuy. Next base: position 13,740,379 of record CM071618.1, read on the forward strand.
AATGATTGATAATTGACTTTTCAGCCCAGTCATCAAGTCGTGGCATGTCACATTAAATAATTTTATGTTACAGTACACTGTGTCATCACTCTGTAAAGCTACTTATATGATTGTATGTTTGTCATATGCAGGTTTAGCAGGCAGTGCATTGTGGATAAAGATAAGAGGAACCAGTGTCGTTTCTGCAGACTCAACAAATGCTTCAGGGCTGGCATGAAAAAAGAAGGTAGGGAAAACCTCCCTCCTGTCCCCATGGACGAGAAGAGAATTGTTACTTCATGGAACTCCAAGACTCCAAGAGTTTACATGTAGAAAATAAAGTCTAACTCTAACTCCACTTGAGTTTCATGCTGTATCATCAGTATTATATGTACATATTTTAGATGTGAGAAGGTATAGACTTAAAACTACTGAAGGAAATGTTTGCCAGCGAATCTGAAAGCTGCTTCAAGTTGGTTGAAATGGGATCAGCCATAAAATAAGTGATTACTTGGTGTGTGTGTGTGCGTGTTTGTGTGTATTTATGAGGGGTATAACCTTGGCACCTGAGTTTTATGACACCTAATCATGTGTTATTCAAACATGTTGTTCTGGATTGCAACTGGTTAACGTTTGACTTCTCTTGCTGATGCCAGCCTGTATGGCTATTTTCCTAAATATTAACTGCCCTAGTGTCTGCTGTCATTGTTTCTAATCAAGATTTTATTTTTATCCCCAACTCTCAACACTCATGACTACCAACTTCTTCTTGAAAACCAGGATTACAGGGCATATTCCTGTTTGAAAGTTAGTTATTATTATATCTAATATGTAAACTGCAGAAGGCGCTGTCTCTTCCTGTTCCCTTTTATTGCTCTTTCTGTTTCACACACATGATAACATTAGCCGTCTGTCATATATATTTAGCTGTACAGAACGAGAGAGACCGAATCAGCTCCCGAAGAAATATCCCTGACTCCCAGGATTTGCCACCCATCACTATTTTGGCCCAAGCAGAATCACTGTCCCAACAGGTGACAATTTTCTTTGTGAATTGTATATTTCGCTATCAAAACATGGTTGTATGAAAGATGATTACAAAAGCATGAGGAAATCAATGAATCGTGATCAAGGAAACTCTGTCTCCTTTCAGATCACTGCTCCAGTTGGAATAGCAGACATATCAGAGCAGAAGACAGCCACTGTTGGGGATGTTTGTGATTCAATGAGACAGCAGTTATTGGTGTTGGTGGAATGGGCCAAATATATTCCTGCCTTTGGAGAACTGCCGCTGGATGACCAGGTAACAGGGCTGGGCTGCATGATACTGTAGTTAATCTGTGATTATGCTATTGCCTGCATACCATCGTTCTCTTGCATATCTCATGTGTTTTTAGGAGCTGAAACTAGACTTGAGTAAAGTTGTCTTTGTATATTGGTTGTGTTTAACATGTGTGGGTGTGAGTGAACTCTCTGCTCTAATAAATAGTTTTTTTTTATTGTGTCAAAGCACTTTAAGTTTGGATAGAAGAAAGACGTTCTTTAATCAACCAAATGCACTCAGAGGTGACAGAATATTTAGAGCAACGTATAAGTGTCACAGATGTTACTTTTAATTAGCAAGTGACTGCAAGCTATATAGTATATGACTCTTCAAATACAGTACGGCCCATCTGTGATGTATGCAAGGGAAAACAGGGATGCATTGTTGCACTGCTTGTGCTATTTGTTTAACTGTGAGTGTGTGTGTGTTTGTCTCCAGGTGAGCTTGCTTAGGGCTCATGCGGGTGAACACCTCTTGCTCGGGGTCGCCAAAAGGTCAATGCCCTTCAAGGACTTCCTGCTTTTAGGTACAAACTGACCAATAGAATGGCATCTTATTTCTATGCAGTGCAATCAGGTGGTTCAGCACTTAAGTGGGAAGACTGATCAAATGTTGTGTTAGCTGAGAATGATTAACTAGAAGTTTCTTTTTCTTTGGGACTTTAAACGCGTCTCTTATAAACAACATTACTCATTAGTGGGGCATGTTGTAATATAATACTGTAGGCAGATCTGTCAACTACATACACCCAGGCACACACTTACACACACACACACACAAACACACTTTGCATTACTTCTTAGGACATTTCCAACAGCCCTTCATCATAACCTTGACTGGAACCTGTTAATAGGCCTGACAAAACTCTACAAGATCCAACTTATCTTTCTCTCAAGGTTAAAAGTATAAAACTATTCCCTTCACGCTTCCACACCAACCCACCAGCAACTTCACCCCCATACACATCCACATACCTTTCACTCCCTGTCAATTCCCTTCAACATAACCACTGACTGATACTCTCTGTGTCTGCAGGTAATGGCTGTGTGATTCACAGGAACAGTCCTGAACCAGAGATCTGTCGTGTAGCCAACCGAGTGCTGGATGAGCTGGTCCAGCCCTTTCAGGATATTCAGATAGACGAAAACGAGTATGCAGCGCTAAAGGCCATTGTCTTCTTTGACCCAGGTAATAAAAAGCTCTTCCTGGGGATGAGTGGTTTCCCTGTTTTTCTAGCTTGTCATGTTTTATTTTAATTTTTGTATGTTTGTCACAGTAGGTGAAAAGCTAAGGTAAGGTATTTTGAAGCTAGAACTAGACCAAACTGCTTTAATTTACAATAACCACTTGGGCAAGATTAGCATAAGATTTTGGATATTAGTATTGTTAATACCTGTGACTTACATGACACCTAATCATGTGTTACAATGTCTAATTGGGGTGGATATTGTGTAATGGCTCACAAATATCTCATATTTTTCAAAAATGTGTTAAATTTATTTGTAGGATAAATATTAACACCTAAATAAATGACTTGTTTCCAGGTAGGTAATGCATTAATATTTCAAAGACAAATACAGCATGAAAGCCAGAAAAACAAGTGAAAAAACACTGAAAATAGCAAATAAAATATACTGCACCCTACCTGTTGCCATTTCTGTCCAGATCCCTCTTTTCCCAACCAATCCTATCCATTTGGCTACATTTCCCCTCAAAGTTAGATCCCAATCCCTCTGCTGCTTTTTCATGTCTCCTTGGCCTAGTGTGACCACAATCCCTACCCCATCCTATGTTACCTGTCCCCCTTTTCTCTTCCCTTTACCAAATCCCCTCATTTTGCCTTCATGCCCCAGTTTGACCATAATCATTCCATCAATTCCACTCATATCCTCAATTCCATCCCTGATCTCTCTGTTTTTTTCCTCCACCTCCTGTCCTTCAATCCCTTACTCCACCCCTCCCCTTCTTAATGCAACCCCCCCGACTTCCATGCTTTGCCTCCCAATCTGCAGATGCAAAGTCTTTACGGGACCCATCGAAGATCAAGGCCATGCGATTGCAGGTAGGTCAAATACTGTATATTTGACTCTTGTAGCTTATGGCAGTGATGCAGTTCTTTTCTATTATGTTCAATCATGATTTCCAATAAACAGTGTGAAGGAGGAGAGTCTAACACTTGATTTTTAAAGAACCTTGTTACAGTATCACTGTGTATTACATATTACATTTTATTTAGCATTTCTACTCATTTGTATTTCAAACAGCTAACTCACAGGGAAAAGGGCAGTGTGCTTACCTTGATAAAGACTTGGCTTTGTGTGTGTGTGTATGTGCAGGTTCAGATGAGTCTGGAAGACTACATTAATGACCGTCAGTATGACTCCAGGGGTCGTTTTGGAGAGCTGTTACTCCTGCTGCCCACCCTGCAGAGCATCACCTGGCAGATGATCGAACAGCTCCAGTTCATTAAGCTCTGTGGTCTGGCCAAGATAGACAACCTGCTGCATGAGATGCTGCTGGGAGGTGAGACTGGGCGCATGACTGTGCTTGTAAACTCACAGAAAGAAAAATAAGGTGACCTTCAACAAAACCACCAAGTGTGCCAGTGGAGTTCCTGTACGAGTATGAAGCAATATAAAAAGAAAAAGTATACATATTTAACAAAGTTTTCCTGGATATAAACAATGGGTAAAAAGTTGGGGATTTTGCAGCGAGATGGCATAACTCCACGTATATATTAGGCAAAGCCAAAATAGACAGTTTGCTACATGAGATGCCGCAAGGTGCAAACATATCTAAATGTGTATAAATAAGAAAGTCTGTAGTTAAAGGTAGAAAGCATCAAACATATTCTAAGCAGGGCTGTGACAGACAACTCAAGCACAAGATGAGGTGAGAAATAAAGTAATAAGTCATCTCCAAAAATGTCTAAGCATAAATGCTAAAAACAACTCCAGAATATGACATCCTGACTTAGGAGACTGTGTAGGGAAAGAGCTGTGTGTGTTTTATTTTTCTGCATCCTGTAGGAATATGGAAATATGACAAAAACTGCTATTTAAATATTTCTGAGATGATATTATATGCTGACAAAAAAGCTCAAAACCAAATAACAAGACAAACAAACCAAACAATTAAAACACAAAATTACATGATGCTTCTCTCAAATATAATGTGACTATTATATATATATACATAGTATATACATATATATATATCCAATTGTGAAGTGTCAGGTTGTAAAGACTTGACTTGACTCAATATAAAATATATACAGATGTAAATAATAATTTGACTGTACAAAAAAATCTGTATAAATTTGTAAAATCTGACTCACTCAATTAAATAAAGCTGCAAAATAGAGATTTATTCTGGCACCATTTTTTTTGTTGTTGTTGTTGTTTTCTCTAATGAGGGCTTGTTAGGTGAAATGCCACCATGGGCAAGAAGAAAATCTGTATTTTGGAGCATTTCATTAAGTGTGTGAGCCCTTAAATGTCACCTGATTAAATAACATATTTTCAGGATGTGATGCTGCAACCATATAACAACAACTTGCTGTCATTTGGTTACAATTCCAGCACTATCCTTGTCATAGTCCATAGTTGATTAATGAGTTGCTGTGTTATGTGTTCAGGCCTTACGTCAGAGCCCACACACCTACACCACCCAGCACACACCCAGCTGGCCCAGGACCCTTTGACTGGACACACACTTGTCATCAGCACTATGCCTGTCACTCACACTCCACTGATAGGTAAGAGCCACATACTCGACAACTGTGAGACATGTGTACAATCACACAAACTGCATCTACTCAGACAAGTTCAACACACACACACACACACACACACACACACACACACACACACACACACACACACACACACACACACACACACACACACACAGAAGAAATATCAAAGTGAAGTAGATACACAATTTATCTCTTCTCATGAAATGTCACAAAACTGTGTGCCACGTGTTTCCATTAATTTATCTGAATCTAATAAATAGGCATCCCGAATATGAAAAGAATCCATAAAAATGCAACATTTACAAGAATTGATGAGTATTGGTCATATTGTATGCTTTTATTTAAAAATAAAAAATGCATTTGGTAATATTACACCACCTAATGGCCACACAAGATTGATGGGAACTGTATCTATAAAGCAGCAGCTGTAGATGTAACATTTCCCGTGGGCCACTGTGGATACATTTTCCAGACTATATATATACTTATATATACGTATTCCACACAAAACATTTTAATTTGTAAAAAGATAAAATGTCTCTCTGTCCATGCCTCTCTTCCTGCAGCCTCTCCAGACACTCCCATCCCATCGCCCCCTCAGGGTCCTGCCCCAGAGAAGTACAAACATTTTCCCCAGCCTCTTTGTCCTCCAGCCAGCCCCTCGCCTTCCCCACAGACAGATCCCTGACTCCTCTCTGCACTCTGTCAAAGAAGCTGACACAGGATCAGTTTCCTTGTCCCCCATTCATCATCCCAGTCATGGTATAAAATTTATGAAAGCAATGCCTGTTCTGTGTCTGTGGTTAGACTTTTCCCTGCTTCTTCCCACTGTGGCTCCCGGTGGGGATGCAATAACTAAGACATAATTAAAGCTGCACTTTCAAACTTCAAACTGTCATTTTCAAATTCAGTGAACTAATGAAATGCCAAACTAGAGTTTAGCAAAACATGCTGTGCATTTTTGTGGTCATCTAAGCTAATATTGGCTTACTGATTTTCAACTCAGTATCTCAATTTTACAACACGTTGACGCCAATAAGGCACAAGCCTGTGGACATGACGGCAATTCAAATGTAAAAAAATAAAATAAAGCCATCTTAAAACCTTTGATTAATTTAAATTGTAGATTTTTGTAGATGTCTTGCTTGAGCCATTCTTATGTATATTTATGTCTATCACTTACGGGCTATTAAAGACCGAGTTCTGATCATGTAGATATGCACAAAATATCATCCAATAAAAGACTAAGGCAACATCAATTGAAAAAATAAATAAATGACAGCCATAAAACAGAAATGAAATGCTTTGTATACAGTATCCATCAGTAGGATCTATTACACCTATAGACTGGTCTAAGATCAGTTACTGTCTTCTAAAGAACTTCAGAAATATTGTTGCTGATTTTCAGGATGTGGAT